>RCUC01129485.1:0-23466 GCA_003697995.1 Taxidea taxus jeffersonii
CAAATAAATAAATAAAATCTTAAAAAAAAAAAAAGCGAGACTGAGAATGATAATGTGGGGACTTGCTCCAGAATTGAGGTTTCCCCTTCCTCCTGCCCACACTTGCCACTTGTGGGAGACCCATAGTCAGGGAGGTGGCTCTGCGAGTCCCATCGTGCAGACAGGGAAGAAGGGGAGCGCCAGGATGGCTCAGCCAGCAAGCCGAGGACCAGGCATGGAGCCCCAACCCCACGGCTGTCCTGTATGTGGGTTCACCACTTCTCAGGGTAGACACAGTGCCAGGGTGCAGGGGTGCGGAGGGAGCCCAGGGTCCTGCCTTGGAGCAGCCCCAGGGGATCCTCAGTCCCTAAACACAGAGTGTTGTGCTTATGTCCATTTTTTTTTAAAGATTTTATTTATTTATTTGACAGAGAGAGATCACAAGTAGGCAGAGAGGCAGGCAGAGAGAGAGGAGGAAGCAGGCTTCCCGCCGAGCAGAGAGCCCAATGTGGGGCTCGATCCCAGGACCCCAGGATCACGACCCGAGCCAAAGGCAGAGGCTTAAACCACTGAGCCACACAGGCGCCCCACTTATGTCCATTTTTTTAAAGAGATTTTGTTTATTTGAGAGAGAGAGAGAGCACGAGCTGGGGGAGAGGCAGAGGGAGAGGGACAAGCAGACTCCCCACCTAGCAGGGATCCCACAGGGCTCAGTCCCGAGACCCTGAAATCTTGACCTGAGTCCAAGTCAGACGCTTAACTGACTGAGCCACCCAGGCACCACAGAGAGAGATCATGAGAGAGAGCATGAGAGGGGAGAAGGTCAGAGGGAGAAGCAGACTCCCTGCATAACTGGGAGCCTGATGCAAGACTAGATCCGGGGACTCTGGGATCACAACCTGAATGAAGGCAGTGGCTTAACCAACTGAGCCACTCAGGCGCCCCATGTCCATTTTTAAACATGTTCCTAAGGAAGACTCTATTAGTTTCCTGGGGCTGCCCTAACAAAGGGGCACAGGGTGGCTTGCAACAGAAAAGTAATCTCTCCCAGTTCTGGAGTCTAGAAATCCAAGCTCCAGGTGTTGGCAGGGCAGGGGTCTCTGAAGTCCCCAGGGGAGACCTCCAGGCCTCTCTCAGCTTCGCAGAATTGCCCATGGTCCTTGGTGCCCCTTGCCTGTGGCTGCATCTCTCCGATCTCTCCCTCAGCAAACCTGGCACCCACGCTGTGTGTCTCTTCTCTGCTTAGAAAGACGCCGGCATACTGGATTAGGGCCCACTCTAATGACCTCCTTTTAACTTGACTACACCTGCAGAGAACCTAGTTTGAAAGGAGGTCATGCTCACAAGTATCCAGAGTTAGGGTTTCAAGAGCATGTTTTGGGGGAGACACAGTTTACCCCGTCATAACATCTGAACACCCATAAAGAATCCGAATCTTGATTCTTGGGTTAGTGGCCACCGGTCTTCGAGAGGCAGGAGGCAGATCACTTCGCTACACCTTATTTTCATCATCTCTGAAATGGGCACAAAATCACCTTCCCAGTGGAACTGTTCACGTAGTCCTTCAGCTTCCTGTGGGCCAGACCCGGAGCTCTGGGGAGGAGAAGGCCAAGGGCCTGCTGTGTGATATGTGACATGGTATGGGTAAAGGGCCAGATGAGGCACCTAACCCACAGGTCAGGGAAGGCTTCTAGAAGTTTGAACTGAGCTGTCCGAGGGATGCCTAACTGTTATGTACGCAAAGAAGGAGGGAGGACATTTAGGCAGAGGGATTGGCATGCACAAGGGTTGAATGAAATAGGGCTTGAAATAGTGTCTCCTGTTGGGAATGGGTTTTGCAAGTCAGGGCATTTGGGTTTTGTTGGGGGGGACAGGTGGGGAGGGAGTGGGAGACTAGGGCCAGGTAGGTGACCTCGTGCAGTGGAGGAGAATGGGGCGGGGTGACCCACAGAGCAGAGGGCTGGCCTAGAAGGGGGCACAGGCAGCTCTAGCCCCTAGCTTGTGCCCCATAGACACACAGGCCCAGGGCTGGGGGTTCTTCCAGGTTTTCAAGAAAACTGAAAATTTGGATTTTTACATGCAGTCTGGATTTTTAAATTTGGCTACTCATGAAAAATTTTTGGTAAGCCAAGCACCCGTGATGTGAACTGTTTCAGTTACTTAATGCTTTTTATGTCAGCTACTTAGTGGCCTAAAGCAATCATTTATTTTGCTCATGATTTTGTGGGACCAGAGTTTGGGAAGGATTCGAGTCAGCCATTTGTCTCTGCTCAGTGGCAGCGGGGCCTGGAGTCGAGACTTCCAGCACCGTACACAAGTCTGGCGACGTTGTTCAGCTTGACCATTCTCACCACTTGGCCTTTCGTCTTCAGGCAGCTGGGGTTTCCTCTCAGTGCGGTGGTCTCCTTGTACTGCACTGCCTTCCCCCTGAACGGGCATTCCTGGGTTGAAGCTGTGAGGCTTCCTATAAAGGAGCCTCGGAAGTCCCAGAATGTCAGTAACTCTGTTCATTTGGCCAAGAAAGTCCGAAGGCCAGCCCCAGTTTCGGTGGAAGGGATCAGGTCCCACCTCTCCGTGTGGGGAACAGCGTGCACATCCAGGAGGGACGGAAGGAATGGATATCTTTGGGGACTGGCTGCTCCGGGGGCCAAACCCGGCAGGTGCAGGATTGGTCCTGGGGCTGCCCACGCGATTGCCCTAGACAAGGGGGATGTGTGTAGAACTTGGCAAAACCTTGTGAATTCCAAGAGAGAAATAAATTACCACTAAGGAGGTAGGCCATGACGTCATGAGGCTGAACTGCATCAAGTTGCTGATCCTTGGCCATTTTTACCTGACAATTCCATATAGTTCAGCCTAATTGGTGCTAGCCGGTAAGAGAGTAAGTTCTTGAGTCATGGAGGAAAGGAGGGAGGAGACGTGGGGAGGGGGATCAGTACCTGCTGGGGAGACCTGAGGGGGTTTCCTGTGTTTGAAGAGAGGGGGGTCTCCCCACGCCAACCCCAAGAGACACACACACACATTTCTCCCCTCAGCTGGGCCTTTAGAATCTTGACCTTGCTGGTGGGAGGACACAGTCACTCCTGGAACATTGTGTTGGTAGTGGGAAGGTCTTTCTGGAAGACAGCCTGTGTGTTCTAATCATAGCTGAGATGTATCAGCTGCCAGTCCCTCTTCCCCTGCCCTTTCCTCCCCCTAGACCTTGGGGGGGCTCACAGTTAATTTGCATTTTAATCATTTTTCATGGAGAGGGAAAAATCCACCCAAGAATCCAGTGGTGCTGAAGAGGTTATTCTCTTATCTCTTGAAATGGCCGTTGCTACAGGCATGGGCTTGTGGGATGATCCCAGAAGATCTGCAAGACACCAGCAGAAATTTTCTCTCCCCAGAAGAATGCAGCATTACCAAGAAAAACAAAATTCTAGGGAGTCTGGCAACCTCCTACTTAAAGAATGTTTTCCCCAGCCAGCAATTGCTCCCTTTTCTTAAAGCAAGAATTACCATTAAAATACGAATTGTCTATTTATCTCAAATGTTTTTAACTGAAGGGCTTGTCTTGTTATACTTGCAATTTTCATTTAAAAGATTTAAATATTTTATCTTTGTAATTAGACCTGCTTCAAGAGAGAATATAATGCTATATTTTTGCAGGGGTGTAATGAGCGGTTAAGGAAGACTCAAAATCCATGGTACTTTTTGTAGACCAGATTTCTAGACAGCATTTTGGGAGCTAAGACACTCCATGTCACAGAGCTAAGAGAACCGGGGCATCCAAAGGTGAGTTGCGAGTCTCCAATCAAATACTTGAGTGTTTATGGAGCAGCTCCGGTGTGCTGAACTCTCCTCACCCTGCTTTTAGGAACTGAACCCCAGTTCCTTCTATTCTGAGATGATGGAGACTCACTTCTTCACTGCCCCCTCATTCTGTCCCCTCAAGATGTTCCTGTACCTTCCCATCATAAATGCCATTTATCAAATTCTTAGGGGGGCGCCAGGCAGGCCCTGCATTGTGCAATACACAGAATCTCACTAAATCCTTTATGACAGGTCTGTGGAATAGGCAATTTTAAGATCCATTTTATAGATGAGGAAACTGAGGCTTAGGGCACACACAACTGGGATTCAAACCCAGATCTCTGCCACATCGGCTTGTTTTTTTAAATGCAGTCTCACAGTGTCTGCCTTCTGCTTAGGGTCTTTAAGCCATTCATGTTTAGTGTGATTTCTTGACATGGATTGGGTTTAAATCTACTATCTCATAGTTGCCTGTTGGTCCCATCTGTTCTTTGTTTCCTTTCCCCTCTTTTTCTGCCTTACTTTGGATTAGGAAATTTTTGTTATTCCATATGGTCTCCTTTGTTGGTTTACTAGCTCTAACTGTTTTGTTATTTTAGTGGTTGCTTTGGGATTTCTAGTATGTATCATTAAGTTATCACAGCCAAGCTACAATGATATTATGCCACTTCACACTATTCTCCCCCTCACCTGTTGTGCTATTATTGTTACACATTTCACTTCTGTGTGTTATAAGCCTCATGCTACATTATTATTTTTGTTAAAATTCAAGGATCTTTTAGAGCAACTTAAATAGTAAAAAAAAAAGTCTTATATATTTTCTCATAGGATTATTATTTCCAGCGTTCTTTATTCCTTTGTGTAGATCACAAATGTGGTATCATTTTCATTCTGCCCGAAGGACTTTAACATTTTTATTGTGCACAAATGCTGGCAATGAATTCTTCCAACTTTTATATGTCTGGCTGGGAAGAGTCTTTCTCTCTTTTTTTTAACTATCATTTTTGAAACTTAATTTTTACTCGGCATGGAATTCTAGGTCGACAGCTTGTTTTCCAGTGAAGATATTGTTCCTCCTTCTAGCTTGCAGTGTTTCCACTGAGAAATCTGCTGCCGTTTGGTTTTGGCCCTCTCAACATAATGTGTCTTTTTTCCTTTGGCTGCTTTAATGGCTTTCTCCTTATTGATTTTGGGAACTTTGCTTATAATGTGGTTTAGTGCAGTTTTTTTGTTTTGTTTTGTTTGTTTGTTTTTCCCATGTTTCTTGTGCTTAGGATCTGGGAGCTTTCCCATCTGTGGGTTTGTAAGTTTAAGGTCTACAACATGGCCATCTGGTACGTGTGTCTATCACAAAATGATTACCGTATCCTTACCTCACATAGTTACAATTCTTTTTTTCTTGTAGTAAGAACTTTTAAGATCTATTCTCTCAGCAACTTTCAAATATACGATACAGTATTCTTTAACTATAGTCACTGTCCTGTACATTATATCCCTAGAACTTTTTTTATCTTGTCACTGGAAATTCGTACCTTTTGATTATCTTCACCCAATTCCTCCACCCCCTGCCCCTGGAAACCATCAATGTGGTCTTTGTTTCTATGAATCTGGGGTTTTTTAGATTCTGCATATAAGTGAAATCATACAGTATTTGTTTTTCTTTCTTTTTTTTTTAAAGATTTTATTTATTTATTTGACAGACAGAGATCACAAGTAGGCAGAGGCAGGCAGAGAGGGGAGGGGAGAAGCAGGCTCCCTGCCGAGCAGACAGCCCAATGCGGGGCTCGATCCTAGGGCCCTGAGACCATGACCTGAGCCGAAGGCAGTGGCTTTAACCCACTGAGCCACCCAGGCGCCCTTGTTTTTCTTTCTGATTTATTTCACCTAGCATAAAGCCCTCAAGGTCCATCCATGGTGGTGCACATGGCAAGATTTCTTTCATTCTTCTGGCTGAATGGTATTCTGGTGTGTGTGTGTGTATGTGTGTACGTGTGTATCACATCTTTATCCATCCATCTATTGATACACACTAGGTTGTCTCAGTGTCCTGGCTGTCATAAATAATGCTGCAGTGAGCATAAGGGTACAGATAGCTCTTTGGACAGCGATTCCATTTTCTTTGGCTATATATCCAGAAGTGAAACTACTGGATCATATGGCAGTTCTATATTTTTAAATTTTTAATTGAATTTTTGAAACTCCACACTGCTTTCCACAGTAGTTGCACCAATTTACATTCCCACCAGCAGTGCACGGGGCTTGCCTTCCATCCATATCCTCACCAACCCTCATTCTTTTTTGTCTTCTTTCTTCTTGATGCTGGCCCCTTGGACAGGTGTGAGGCGACAGCTCATTGCGGATTTGTTTTGCATCTCCCTGATGATAAGTCATGTCCAGCACCTTTTCATGCACCTGTTTGGTCTTCTGAATGTCTTCTTTGGAAAAACTCCGATTCGCATCTTCTGCCCACTTTCTACCTGTGTTCTTTGGGGTTTTTGCTCTTGTGTCATATGAGCTTTGCATTATTCCTTTACATAGCTTTTCTGTTCCCACCTTTCCTCTCCTTTGGAGACTCCATTTATACATACATCCAGCTGCCTATAGGTGTTTCCCAGCTCCCTGGTGTTTATTCATTTGGCGGGGGGGGGTCTCCTTTTCTGTTTGTGTTCATTTAGGGTAATTAGTATGGATGTGTCTTCAAGTTCACCAGTGTTTTTCTTGAACATCTAATCTGTGAATCCCATGCAGTGTATTTTTTATCTCAGGCATGGTAGTTTTTATGTCTAGAAGCCTGATTTGTGTCTTTCTTTATATTTTCAATTGTCTTAGCATGCTCAGTGTTTCTTTAGCTTTCTGAGCCTGTGGAGTATTTAGAACAACTGCCCCCTTGACCCTCATCAGCTACTCCTAATTCTGCCTCGGTTCTGGCTGATTTTGACTGACTGCTAGCACACCTGATGATTTTTTATTAGATGCCAAACGTTGTGAATTTTACATTGTGGGATGCTAGATATCCTTGTATTCCTATAAATATTCTTTTTTTTTTTAAGATTTTATTTATTTATTTGTTAGAGAGACAGAGAGAGCGCGAGCACAGGCAGACAGAGCGGCAGGCAGAGGCAGAGGGAGAAGCAGGTTCCCTGCCGAGCAAGGAGCCGGATGTGGGACTCGATCCCAGGACGCTGGGATCATGACCTGAGCCGAAGGCAGCCGCTTAACCAACTGAGCCACCCAGGCATCCCTCCTATAAATATCCTTGAGCTTTATTCTGGGATGCTGTGATGTTACTTGGAAACAGTTTGATCCTTTGGGGTCTTGCTTTTAAGGTTTGTGAGGTCAGACTGGAACCATCTTTAGTCAAAGAGCCATTCTTTCCTGCTGGCGAGGCAGGCAGTTCTGAGCAATTTACCCTGTGCCTGTGGATTACAAAATTTTCAAAGTGACTGGTGGAAACAGGGACTGTTTCCAGCCTGTGTGGATGCTGGGCACAATTCCCTGTCATCCTTTTGTCTGATTCCTGCCTCCATTGCTTCCCTGACACACATGCACCCATCAGTCCTCTCCTAAATATCTGAAGGGTCCTTCTGCAAACCTCCAGGATTCTCTCTGTGTATAGCTCTCCCCTCCATGCTCTGCCTCATTGTCTCCAGCTGCACTGGTTTCCCTGGACTTTCAGTGCCATCTTTTCCATCAAGGAACCTACTGGTCTCTGCCAGGGTTCCCCTGTCCTATTCCACAACCTGGAAACTCTCCTTAGGTAGGCAGCTGAGTCACTTGGAGGGATCGCCTGGTTCGTTTTCTGTCTCTCAAAGGTCAGTACTCTTTGCTGCCTGATGTCCAATGTCTTGCAGCCCATTTTCATGTATTTTGTACATTTTTATTGTTGTTTCATTTGGAAGGGTAGATCCAGTCCCTGTTACTCCTCTTGGCTGGAAGCAGAACTTTTTTAGGTGTTTTCAACAGCGATGTTCCCACCTTCCTCCTTTCCTGCATTGTGGGGAAGGGGACCTAAGACCCGAGTCTGACTCTGGCCAACTGTCTCCCCCCGCTGACTCCCAGCCCTGACCCCTTGCTTGGTCTGGCACATCTTGGAATCTTCTGAATGTCATAAAATGTGGGCAGGGTACACACTTAATCTCACAGGTGACTCTCTGGTGCCAGGGTTAGGAAGCCAAACTGCACAGACCAGGCATGTTCCTTTCCATGCTAGCTTGCCACGTGAGATTTTTTTTTGGGTGTCCTGGGACAGGACGTAGGGGACATCAAGAGAGCCAGTGCTGTGCCGCAGGTGTCAGGTGGCTTAGTGAGCAGGGGTGGGTTCACTGAGGCCTCTCTCCAGGCCCTTGCACCATGGGGAGGCTCCGTCCCCAGAGGGATGGAAGTGAGGGGTGGAGCAGGCTGGCAGGCAGCAGCTGGGACTCCACGTGTCCTCTCCAGACCCTGCAACCTCGCCTCATCCATCCGCTCAGCATGGAGCTGTGGGAGCTGGTTAGAAATGCAGTTAAACTTGGCCTCCAGCAGCTTTGCGGGGGAGGGGGAACCTCAGGGAGGTAATTGCTCTCCCAGACCCCTGCACTCCCACCTCTCCACCGAGCCTGGCAGTGTTGTTGGCATGTCCTGCCTCCTCTCTGAGGTCCTGCCAGCTCTTCTTTCTCCCATGGAGATGCCACTGCAGCCTCACCATACATCCCAGTAACCTAGCAGGCAGGGTGGGCTTGTGGGCAGCATGCCACACAGAGCCCCCCCAAGCTGTGTTGGGGGGTGTCTAGGAGCCAAAAAAGAGCTATTACCAGGCTCTGTCATCATTGTCACTCTGATCAACATTGTGTGAACACAGATTACCTACAGAACGTCCCTCTCGGGCACATAGACGGGTGAGGCAGGAGCCCACCCTGGTGGGAGAGGGAGCGGGTGGTGTGATGAATCTTGAGCTCCTTAAGGATGGGCTCCATGCTCCACAACCACCCACTGAGGACAATACCACTGCATAATCATGTCACACACAGGGAGACCGAAGCTCTGAGAGCCTGTGGATCTGGCCCAAAGTCACCCAGGCAGGAAGGGGTAAGATGGGGCTGAGTCTGAGCCAGGGCCCAGGTGCCAGGTGGGAAGCAGTTAACGGGTTGCTGTGCCACAGTGGGCCTCCAGGGCACCCCAAGCCCCTGACCAGCATGGTTCTTTGTCATAGCCTTCTGTTAGCCGGTCTCCCTCCCTAGAGCCTGTGTGGCACAGGGGATGTAGCTGCAGGGAATTTTTCCAGAGCCCAGACAGGCTGGCGCCAGAGCTGGCCAGAGGCCCATAGAGGGCTGAAGGGGCTGGGGGGAGGGTAGTGCAGGGCTGCAGCAGGGGGAGCTGCTCTGGAAGAGGTCCTCTCCCTCCTTCTCCATCAGTACATCAGGGAATCCTGGCATTCCTTGAGGTCAGGGTTCTTGTTTCCTTTAAGCTGGGATCACCACTGCCAGCCCAGGGCCATACTGGGGAAATACTGAACCAATGAATTGCGAGGGCCAGGAATCCCGAGAAGCACAAGAAAAGCTGGAGAGAAAACCATGTCTTGTGTCCCCTTGCATCACTTCCTGTTGGGGTCTGGGTCACAGCTTTCTTCCCCCAAGGTCCCCAGTTACCGACAATACCTGCCACCTGTGCAGGGCTCCCCAGCACCCTCTCCTGCCCTCACAGAGTGTCTGGCAGGGGTGCAGCCCGGGACAAGGGCTTTGCATGCAGTATTTTGTCCCATCCTCTGAACAGTCTCGGGGTAGCTGTCCCACCCAAAGAGGTGGAAACCTCTGAAGCCGGGAGCTGATGAGACCAGGGTTTGCCTAGAGGGCTGACCCCTCGGCAACTTCTGGACCTCAGCATCACAGCGCCGGCTCGGAGGTAAGCCACCCACTGTCCAGGTCTGCTCAGGACTGAGAGGCATCTCAGGATGTGGGCCTTTAAGGGCTGGCCCCCAGAAACCCCCTGGCAAACCGGGAGGATGGGTCACCCCCCTCACAAGTCCGCTGGGGTTCAGAAGGGCTCTTGGTATCCCTCGGGGATGGCTGAGATGCTCATCCAGAGTGAAGTGCCCCTCACTGTGGAGTTCACTAGAGCTCGTGCTCCTTACAAATGAACGCGGCTGGTGGATTTAGCACCTTCCCGTGGCCCATTCATTTCTCAGATATGTCATAAGCATCTGGTATAGATTAGATACTGGTCTAGGCATTGGGCACAAGGCAGGGGACAAGTGCTAAGTTCCCTTTTATCTGCATGGGGACAGATAATGAATGTATAGGTGAACACATATACAGCTGGTTAGAATCAGTAATGGCCGTCCCATGAGAGGTGACTAAGGCCCGGGAGAGCAGACAGGCTGCCCAGCGGAGTGCCCAGAAACTGTCGATCCCTGTGGCTTCATCAGAAAGGTGGCAGAGGGTGAACAGGACCCCTCACACCCCTGGCCCCACACTCCCTTGGGCTGCCTAGGCTGTGCACTCTTTTCTTCTGTGGTCCTAGCCCTGCTGGGTGCCCCGGGCCTGGTGGCGATCTCACTAGGAGACTAGAGACCACCTCCAGGAAATAAACCCCAAGGCTTGGGGGTGCTGGTTTGCCTGGCTGCCCTCGGTCCTTCTGTCTCCCACTGGCCACCCATCACCCAGAAGCCTCCTGCAGGTCTGGAACACTGTTACGGGAGCACACCCAGCCTGGAGTGTGGCTCGCCCTGTTGGTCCCCAGAAGCCCATCAGGGGAAGAAATACCAAAAGAAGATAGCACTGCTAGAGTCAGGAAGCGTTGGTGGAGAGCTCTCACAGAAAACCGAAGCTGAACCCTCCCATACACCAAAGCCCTACAGCTCATTCCCCTTTACACATATGTCTGCCTCCCCTCTCTGTCCAGGGGACCCTCAGAGGCTAACGGGACAAGCTGTGCCTTATTCCTCTTTGGAACCCCGGGGCCTGGCCTACCGTAGGTCCTTAGAAGCCCACGGAATGGACACAGTGACCCTCCGCATCGGGGAACCGGAGAGTGAGCTCTGCTTCCCATGTTTGCCTTACTCTAGGACCCTGGCCAGATCCCCAGGCGACTTACTGTACTGCCAGAAATCCCTCCCAGCATGCCTTGTGAAGTGGCCTGTGTATCTGCATGGACAGGGAACTCACCACCTGGCGAGACCATGACTTCACTGTGTCGCAGGGAAATCGCTTCCTCTCTCCAAGCCCCTGCATGCTCACGGTGCAGTGGGGTCATGGTAGCTGTGATAAGTTACGACCAGGCTCAAGATTTTGAGGCTCCAGCGGGAATGTGGCTCCTATTAGGTGTCAGTGAATGGGAATTATTCACAACAGACTTCCTCCCGTGAGTCAAAAATCGTCTGCCCTTGGTCCCGGGCACCGAGTCTGATCCTGCTTGCACGTGGTGATTGCACAGGGGGGCCACAGAGAGCACCTGGAGTGGGGGAGCAGAAGGCCTGAGTCCCAGGGCTGGCTGTGCCACATGTGACTTGGAGTGAGATACTTAACTTGTAGCCTCCGCGTCTCTGTTAGATGGGTGCGGTAACCCCTAGCTCACAGTGTGGGCAGGAGAATGAAATGAGATGATGGCTGTAAGCACGCTTTGTACGAGAGTGCACGAATACCAGTGATTATTACTCCATTTGGGCCATCCTCCTTTATCCCCCCTTGGTGCCATTCCTTTTTTGGACTAAGTGTAGCTATTTCCCTCAGCTGTCTTCCCAAATGACTACTCTCTCTGAAATCTTCACCCGGTCAGGCAGTGTTCTTATAAATCCATTTTCTTAAAATAAGACATGATGCCCCAGAAGAATCCATCACCTCCTCAGATCTAGCCCTGATACACCTGTTAATGTGGCCATGGAGAGCCATATCTTGCCTCCCATGATGCTGTACCTTTGGCTCATACTGAGGAGAGGCATCTCTTTTTCCGAGCACCGTGTAGCCAGTTCTGCCTTCCAGAATGTGTACTACAACTGATCTTTTTGAACCTTAGCACAGATATGTCAAGAGCTGCGAGGCGTCTGGAATTCTACCCTGTTTGTAAGTTTGCCTGCTCTGACTTAAACGATGCTGGCAGAAGACATGAGGCTCCTGGACAGAGGGCTTTATGACTCATAGCGCAGCCAGCAGTGTGAGCTTCATGTTCTCATCAGTACCCCCTACTGCACGAGCCCCAGGGGGGTGATGCCTGATGCCGAGCAGCCCCGGGGAGACTCTCTCTGCATGCACACTGGGTTTGAGGAACAGCCGAGAAACCCCATGCTTAGGGAAACCCGCTCTTTTCAAGGGAGCTGCTGGCAAACCTGCCCCACCTTTGTCTCTGGGGGAAGCACCCCAGTCGGCAGACAGATGTGCCCTCAGCCGCACAGGGAACATCATCTTCATTCGGGGCAGTTTGCTCTGCAAACGTCCTTAAAAGATAGTCTGAAGTGGGGTGCCTGGGTGGCTCAGTTGGTTAGGTGTCTGACTCTTGATGTTAGCTCAGGTCACGGTCTCACGGTCATGGGTTCGGGCCCCATGATGGGCTCCACACTCAGCAGGCAGTCTGCTTAAGATTCTCTCTCCTCTCTCCTTCTGCCCCTCCCCAGCTCATTCTCTCTTTCTCTCTGTAAAATAAATAAATACATCTTAAAACAAAACAAAAGGCCGTCTGAAACAAAAAGCTGCCGATTCCTTTGCTGAGGAGGCACGTGAGAGATAAATGGAGAATGGTCTTCCGACTTCTCCCGCGAACCGCGGTGCACCGACCTGGGCTTGCATCTCCCTTGGCTACTCCTGAGCTGTGTCCTTCCGGGCAAAGCACTAGCCTCTCTGATCTGTTTCTGCAGCCTGAAGTAGAAGTGCTGTGAGGTGCCCTTAGGAATCACCTTCTGGAAGCGTGCTGGCTGTGCAGGTACCCAGCGGGCCGAGGAGAGGAGGCAGCGGAGCCGCCGTCACCATGATAGGAAGCTCATCTTTCCATCGCTTGATTCTCACCAGTGTGTCTCCATCATCCCTCTCTGACCTGGTGCTTATGCTTCTGCCCCTTCTTTCCTGTCAAATGGACCCAGTCTCCATTCTGGCCCTGAGCCCCGCGGCCAGGGTGAGAGCCTAAAAGGCTCCAAGCAGAAGGCGCAGAGCCTGGCTCCTGCCTGGCTTTCCCAAGTCTCAACCTCTTCATCCGTGTCATAGAACCTGCCTCCTGGGATTTAGGGACAAATGAAAGGAGGGGGTAAGCGCGTTTGGAGCATTCCCACGTGAGACAAGTGCTCAGCAGGGCTGTGACGGTGCTGTTCCTGGGGTCTGAGCTTCCCGGAATGCAGTATGAGGGTGAAAACGCACGTTCCCTACCTGGAGGGCTGGAGACCAAGAGTCGGACAGATGGGTTCGAATCCTGAACTTGAAACTGGCTGGGAGATTCGAATAAGGTGGTGTATCTTCCCTGGCCTCAGTGTCCTTATCTGTAAAGTGGGGATGATGACGTTTCCTGCCTCATGGAGCCGTTGTGAGGCTCAGACAAGGCCAGATGGGAGCAGAGCCCGGCTGCTTAATGGTGCCTGTTGTGATGCTGCATTTTCTGGGTCTGGGTCTGCAACACAGGGCGGGTGGGAGTGGACCGCGGCGCCTCTTACTGCGTGGGGACGTGGGAGGATTCCTGGAGTCAAGGTGAGCAAACCTTGGTCCAGATGTTCCTCAGCCTCTTCCTGGTTGCGTGTGACCCGGACAGGTCCTGTCCCTTCCCTGCGCCCGCCCTCCATAGCGGCGGCTGATCCCACCTCCTTCTCCACGTATGACAAAGCGCTGGTCACCACGCCTGGCCCGGGAGCTGGGTCGGTGGTCAGGGTGCCTCTCAGTTCTGAGCTTGTTTGTCAGCAGGGCTGCAGGTCACAGAGAGCACTCCTCTATCGGGGGCTGTCGCCGGGAGGAAGGTACCAGACTCGGGGTCCTCCTTGGGACCAGAGCAGGTAGGAGTCTCAAAGTGGGCTGCACACGGGTCCCAGTGACTGGAGCGCCCACTGTTTCATCCCAAACCCAGGCTTAGTCCTCAGGACATCCTCTGGAGCAGCTTGGGCTGATGGACCCCCACACACCCTCCCCCAGCTCATCGTATCCCCTAGGCAAGCAGGGTGGACAGTCCCCTGGGTGGACAGGAAGGAACAATGCCTTCTGCAAAAGGAAAGTCTTCTCAGCTGCTTCCTGGCAGGTGATGTCTCCTGGGCTCTCAGAGGTGGAGCCCATTCTCTATACTTTCGGTCGGGAAAGTTCAGTGGTGCTGAGGGATATTCTGGGGGAGGAATCTGCAGGCCTCCATTCCCAGGATCCATCATGGAGAGGAGTGTGAAGATCCCAGGGCTCCTTCTGGCTTGATTCATGTCACAGTGGTGGGCAAGTTGGCCTCCAGCTACCATCGGCCCCTAGGGTCACTGTGCAGTGCTCACCATGTCCTCACCGTCCTCCCTGGGCTCAGTGGCCCTACCGTGTGGTAGACGCGTTGCTAGATCTGAGCTCAGCCCAAGCAGGAGCTCCGAGGACCGGCAGTGACGGGCATCCTTCACGTTGCCACGGTGCTTTTAGATTTGCCATAAGCATCAGAGCCGGCTCTGTTACGGGAGCGCGGGTCAGCACCTCTGCTTTCCAAACCGGAACCCCAGGTGCAGAGAGGAGAAGTGGGTAACCCTACCCCAGGCTGGATCCCAGCCCTGCTGCAAGGTGTGGCCAGGGGGCCAGAAGAAGCTCCCGGGAGAAAGGGCAGCCTGGCGGAAGGCTGAAGAAGCAGCTGGTGAGTGGCCTGAGAAGGTTCCAGAGCAGGGCAGCCCAGCACCCCATCTGAAAAGTGCTCTGCTTGCAGGAGGGGCCATGCTGGGGGCTGGGGAAGGGCATTGCACCAAGGGACAGAATGATAGCCAGATACCAGGTCCTCTAGCTTTGGTGCCCCTTGGGGATGAACCCCTCGGCCCTGGAACTCAGAGGGGCCCAGACTGCAGCACAAGCAGACTGATGCTACCCCTCAGGTCCTGGGGCCAAGCTTTGTGTTCCTTCCTTAATCCACTTAATTCATTGGACAGCTGTCTTCTGGGCTACTCTCCTTGGTCTGGCTCCATGCTGGGTACCAGGAGAAGAGGTGGCTGGGACAATCCCTGCTACCAAGGGCCCAGCCGTCTGGTGGGAGAGCAGGGGAGCCCAGAGAACGGATGATACTCAGAGGGAAGGTTGGGGCTGACCAGAGGCACCTCCAGCAGCCTGCTGGGGCTCTCTGGGAGGGCTTCCTGGAGGTGGCCTCTCAAGCCCTGTGGTTATGCTGCTGTGCCTGTGGCTTGCTTGGAGGCTGCAGCAGCTCTGGGATGGCCACAGGCTCTGGAGGGAACAGGCTGGCAGGTCCTGGACTCCTGTAATTCTGGGCTCCAGCCAGCACCAGGTTCTGTGTATTTGGGGGCCTACATAGCTTGACCTTGGGGCAGTGAAGCCCCTCAGGAAGGAATGAGGGGCCAGGGCAGGGGTGAAGTCCAGGTGCCCTCCTACCTTTTCCTCCCACCTGATGGGGCTCAAACCCCCATCCTGTGTTCCCTGTCCTCATCACATCTATAATGCCCAAGGCCCACTGGCCCCGGCACACTCAGAGCCCAAGGCCTCCTGCCCGCCACATTCACTCTAGACCAGGCCCAGGCTTCTGGCTGAGACCCCTTCCACGTGGATGTTCACATTTCTGGGCATCGGCCCTGGGACATTTGTTTACCTGGGAGGCTTGGCTTCCCATTTGGGCCAGGAGAGCGCATGAGGCTCAGACCGCCAATCACAGACTTGCATCTTGCTGGAGCAGGAAGGGACCTGGCATCGAAGCCCTCTTCACCCAGAACTGCTATCAGTCCTGTGTGGGACACTGTAGGGGGCCTGGGAACGCGCCTTGGACAGTGCTTGCACCCGTGATTGGAGCTGGCCTCTAGGAAAGATGTTCTCTTAGGGGTGCCTGGGTGGCTCCGCAGGTTAGGCATCTGCCTTCAGCGCGGGTCGTGATCTCACAGTCCTGGCGTGGAGCCCTATGTCGGTCTCCTTGTTCAATGGGTCGTCTCCTTCTCCCTCGCCCTCTGTTTGTGCGCGCGCTCTCTCGCTCTCACCATCTCTGTCAAATAAAGAAATAAAATCTTTAAAAAGAAAAAAAGATGTCCTCTTAGACCTCCTGCTTTTCCTCTGCCTTCTTCTTATCAGTCTTAAAAACTGATCTGTCCTTCTACCACCTTATCAAGTCTCTTGGGGTCACAGGCAGCTCCTCTGGGTCCCCTACCCCAGCTGTGTGTCCGTGCTTGGAGGACACAGCTGCCTTCAAATTCTTGCTCTGCCATCACTTAGCAGCTCTAGACCTGTTCTCTTGCCTGTGAGATTGACAAGTGACATTTGTCTGGAAGGGTTCAGTGGGGACTGGGAAGAGCAAGGGCACAGGCCTGGCATTGAGCATTGTCCAGATTGAAGGAAGGGGGGGGCAGGAAGGGGGACGGGACATCCGCTCATGGCACCTGGCTCAGCTGGCAAAGGCTCCTGACTCAGACCGGTCCCTTCTTCCGGAACCTCATCTCAAATCTGGTGGTTCTCTCCCATTTGTTTAGCTCCATTATGGGTCAAGGTTGGTGCTACAGACAGGGTGAGATTTCGGGTGTTGCTTTTGGAAGCTCGTCTGTCACTCACAGTGATTGACTTGCAGAAGAATTACATGCAAGGAAGCAAGAGCCTTTAGCAATATTCCTCATTTTTTTTAAAGATTTTATTTATTTATTTGACAGATCACAAGCAGGCAGAGAGGCAGGCAGAGAGAGAGGGAGAAGCAGGTTCCCCGTCGAGCAGAGAGCCGGATGTGGGACTCGATCCCAGGACCCTGAGATCATGACCTGAGCGGATGGCAGAGGCTTTAACCCACTGAGCCACCCAGGTGCCCGCTATATTCCTCATTTTAACACAATCAGCATGTTGAACTGATTCTGGCCAGATCACAGGCTCTGCAGTCAAAGGGCTACTTACAGCCAGGTTGGTGGAGAAAATCCTTGGCTGACCAAATAGTTTTCTACAGCAAATATTCTAACAAATGATAACAATTCAGCTTGGTAAGTCCATAGCCTTTGGAGCTGTTGAAACAGCATTCATTATAATATCAAAGCTGGAGGCTCTTCTCAGTAAGCAGAATCCAGCTTGACCTTTGGAGGACAAGCTCAGAATCCATTTGGCTTTAACTTAAATGATCTGGTAACTGTGATGGAAATATTTCATCATCTTTTCTCTTATCTGCCTAAGCGAAGATAAGCCACAGACCCCGTATCAACAGCTTCATGGTCTCTCAAATTTCAAGCAAACCTGTCTGGATTCCGGTTTCTTGTTTGCTTCTGGTGACGTGTAATTTACAGGAGATAGAGCACGAAACTTAGCCGTGCAACCTGATGAATCTACATATTGTGCGGAAAACTGTGGACAAACCAGGCCTGGCTGCCGTTGGGCAAAATCCCTACTTATAAAGTTGGTGCTTGGCTGGAGGATCTCCCCTCCTAATTTCGAAGGGCGGCTCACCGTGCGGACGCTGCTCGTGCCAACAGTAAGTTTCGTGCAAACAGTAACGTCCGTGCAGAACTCTTGCTTTCCTTCCCAGGGGTCTGGAATGTGCGTGTGTGCCGGCCGGGGTTTCCCGTGTGTCCAGTCCCCAGTAAAAATTCTGGCGCTGTGTATCCTTAGTTGGCTGCAATGGGGACATTTTGTCACAACCTGTTGTTGGGGAATTGGGTGCGTCCTGCGTGACTATACCAGGAGGAGATCCTTGCAAACTGGTGCCTAGTTTCCTGCGGGCTTCATCCTTTTTGCACGTTTTCCCTTTGCTGATCTTGCTCTGCGTCCTGTGTTATGACACATGGGAGCCATGAGTCTCCCCAGGGCATCATCGAACCTGGGGTAGGCTCGGGGCCCAACATATACATATGGGCGCCCCTGTGACTGCCATCCACGCCCAGAAGTAGATTGTTTCCCCCCTAAAAATGCCCTCCTGCAGCCAGCACCTGCTCCCCATCTCGCTTTCCCTGTCCCCCCATCCCTGCCAGGCCTCGGGGAGCATCTTTCCCTGGTCACTCCTCCGGAGGCAGCTGTGGTTGCATACAGAAGAATTGTTTTCTTTTTCTTTTTTTGCACACAGCTTACTCACAAATGCATCTTTTTGTCTCCTGAAAACAGCTGCCTCTGACCCAGCAGTGTTATGCACCAGAACGTTCCTTAATGACATCATTTCTACTGAGCCTGTTCCCTGACCCCCAGCACTTTCCTCCCCGTTCTTACTTTAAAAAATCTTGTGAATAGTGGCTTATTATAATGATGTCTGTTATTAGAATGTTCCTGGGAGGTTTCATAGTCTACTTTGTTGCCGGAGACTTTTAATAAGCTCTGATCCCAACCCCGGATCTGAGAACATTTTTTCTCACGAGCGTTGTTCATAACAGTGTTGAATGGGGACTAACGTGGTGGGTTTTCCCACATGGCCACACCTCGAACGTGTGGTAGAGCTTGACGGTTGACTCGGGGAAAGGCTTCAGAGAGTCTGTTCTCTCAAGCAGAGAGCTTGGGGGATCACGTACAGCACCCAGCAGGCTGCTGTGCTCCCCAGAGGGATCAGGGTCCTCTCAGGGAGTGACAGGCTTTCCATGTTCTAGCTGAA
This sequence comes from Taxidea taxus jeffersonii, assembly GCA_003697995.1. Lineage (NCBI taxonomy): Eukaryota > Metazoa > Chordata > Mammalia > Carnivora > Mustelidae > Taxidea > Taxidea taxus. The sequence continues at coordinate 18,424 of RCUC01129485.1, forward strand.
GGAGATACAGAAAGAGCTCAGTTTGTGCCCACCATGTTGACCAGGAACAATAACAAAAAGTCAAAATCTGCAAATAACGGCAATAGGGTTAAAACAATTTAATCCCTTGGAACAACAGGATTCTGAAATACTGATGGATTTTGCATCGATGCAATTAAGTATTTTTAACTCTTTTCTCCTGTGTAATTCATTTTCATGGGAACTCTCGAGAGACCCATGTATTTCCAACGATGTGGGAATGAGGCTCCTGAAACCAACACAGAGCCGCGCAGACTCCAGAGCCCAGTTTGATGGAATGAAATAACCTGATCCGTTCGTGTTCACATTTGTTTGTCGATAAATAGGATCCATTTTTCTTACCACGTGTTTTTGGTGCCAGACTTGAGGTCCCTCCAGAGTTTCCCTCCTGGAAACCAGAGGGAGGTGGGAGGGGTTCATGCCGAAGCCTTCTGTCCTTGGCCACCTCCCCCTGCACGTAGAGGCCGTGAACACTGGGCACACAGTGGAGCCAGCGCAGCACACTGGGTTAAACTGTATGTGTACATATCTTTGATTTATAAATGACATGTGAAAGCAAGAGAACAAGCGGGACACTCTTTGCGTCAACAGGACAGATGTTAACAGGGGGCCAGGAAGACTGGCCTTCACGGAGCTCCGTGCTGGGGCCCAGCATCTCTCATGGGGGGTGGGGAGGGTCTCTGGGATGCAGCTGGCGGGCTGCTGGTGGCCGGGCCGGGGGCAGCTGGCAGCTTACTCATCTTCCACCGCCATGCCACGCCCCCCCATCAGATGCGGCATAAAGTACAGGATATTGCTTAACCTGGGGGCCCCTAGCGGGGGGGGGGGGGGTTTCTCAACACACAAAACACCTGGGGCACCTGGGTGGCTCAGTGGATTAAAGCCTCTGCTTTTGGCTCCGGTCATGATCTCAGGGCCCTGGGATCGAGCCCCACATGGGGCTCTCTGCTCAGTGGGGAGCCTGCTTCTCCCCTCTCTCTGCCTGCCTCTCTCCCTACTTGTGATCTCTCTCTCTCTCAAATAAATAAGTAAAATCTTTAAAACACACACACACACATGCACACACACACACACACACACACACACACCTGTCTGCAAATTCCTGCAGCGCCGCCGGCCCGTCTCTCCCAGACCACTGTGGGCACCTCTGACCCGGTGGGCGCCTCGAGTCCCCTCCTGACCCTTCCCTTTGTGGCTTACTTGCTGCAGACTCTTGAGTTGCAGGAAACATTGAGCTCAAACTCCAGAGTTTGCAGATGTTCTTTACAGAGCATGCATCATCTTAAAGTAATGAAAATAAAGACACTGTCACCACGACCACCTACTACTATTACTACTAGTAACATTAAGGAATATGATAGCTCATTAAATTATTACCCACCTTACTTAACACCATGTTCCGGGCACTGAGCTTAAGGGCTTTACACCTGTCAGCGCACCAAGTCCTCACGGCTCCCCAGTGAGGGTTTTCTCATTAACCTCTGCGCAGATGTGAAGAGGAAGGCTTAGGGAGGGTGAGGGATGGGTCCCCGGTCACAACGCTCCCTGGTAGTCACATCAGATGATGGACAGGGATGGCCCAACTCCCGATCTCTGTACTTCTCCCCGTGGGAGTAGCTGGGGCGTGGTGTGACTTCTTGTCACGGGGCCTAAGTGTTGTCGCTCTGTGTTACCATCCATAAGTTCACTCGGGGAGCCACCTGCCCTTATTCAGGTGTTTGCTGAGCAGCAAAGGTGGCCACCAGGAGAGCCCAGTGCAGTTGCTGGGGCTGCAGACACTTGCTACAGCAGGAAGTAGGGCCCGTGTGTGCGTGTGTTGAATGTACTGTATTTCCTTTCTGGTAGAACACGTTAGTGGCCGTATGACCAGTACGTAAGAGATGATGCCTTTGGCTGAGCGATATTTATTTATTTATGTAAAGATTTTATTTACCTGAGAGAGAGAGTGTGTGTGCAGGAGTTGGGGGGAGGAGCAGAGGGAAAGACAGAGGGAGAAGCAGGCTCCCTGCTGAGCAGGGAGCTCAGAGTGGGGCTCCTTCCCAGGACCCTGAGATCATGACCTGAGCCCCCCAGGTACCCCTGGCTGAACAGGATTTAAAAAAATAAACACATCAGCATCATCCTCAAAGGGATGTTATTCTGATGCTTGGTTTTCTCTCTTGGTAACCACATCCCTCCCTAATAAGGAGTTAATCAACCTCTGTGGGGAGAAATCCTCTATCCACCGGCCCTGAGCCTTGACATGTTTTGAAGTCAAAGCCCTTGCCATCAAATTTATCTGCTCTCAGCTTCTCTCAGAAAGTCACTGTGCTTATCAAGTGGCTGCAGTAGGCGCCCACTGTCTCTGAACCTGCCCTCCCCCCGCCCCCGTCTGACAGCTGGGCTGTTGTCCCCTGGGTCGGATGAAGAAGGTGGGCTCGGGATGAAGTAGGGGGTCTGTGGCCACAGAGGGAGTGGCCTGAGCCCACAGCAACGGTGTGATGAGCATCACAGCTGCTGACTGCTCAGGAAGGGAGGAAGGGAGGAGGAGGAGGGAGGAAGGGAAGAAAGGAAGGGGGGAGGGAAAGAGGAAGGAAGAAAAGCCAAAGGACTAGTGGAGCTTTGTATTCCCCTCTCCTTTATTCCCTCTTCTTTCTTTCCTGCCTTTTGCAAAAGCAGACATTGATTTTATAGCCCCCCACGTGCATCTCTACGCTAATCATTTGCAACACTGGCACTCTCATTATCACTTAGAAAGGAGGCATTTTTCTAAGTCGTCTAGGAGAAAATGCCTCCTTCCCGGCACCCTGCTAGCCGCTGGTAACATCGGGTACACTCAAGACCACTTTTCCGAGTGGTATCCTTGCCAGACCACCCAGGGGACAGGCCCACATCCCTTTCCCAAACTTTGCAGCTGAAACTGGACCGGGGTTTTTCATCAGAGAATTGAAGTACTTTCTTTGTTCCTGGGCTGTTCAAGCACATCCTTCCTGGGGCACCCTGAGCCTCGTTAGCCCTAAATACTCTTGAGAAGAATATAGCCTTGTTTCTGAGACGATTTCTCTCCAACAGGCAGGTTTCCTGTGCAGCATAATACAGACTTGATTTAGCCCAGACAAGCCTGGGAGCATAGAGTGAGGACCTACTGTGTGCACTCAGGATCAAAGGTGACACCTTGGCTCTTCACAGTCCTGAGCCATAAAACAAATATCAGCACATGGTAAGACTGTCACTTTCATCACATAGCAGGAAAAATCATTTCACCTGACCCTTGCAAAATCTCTGGGAGGTGGAGGAGGTCGGGATCATCATGGCGTGTCTGTTTGAGGTTTGGAAGCGGAGACTAGAAAAGTGTTTTTGTTTAGCCCCTGCTGATTTGCAGCTGTTAACTCTCCACTCTCCTTGCCCCTGGCCAAGCCCCCACTGGTGGATGGTTGCGTTCAGGACCAGGTTGTGAAAGAGAACGTCAGCGGCAGAGGAATCCTGTTCTTCTTGGGTGGCTCAGTGGGTTAAAGCCTCTGCCTTTGGCTCAGGGTCATGATCCCTGGGTCCTGGGATCGAGCCCCGTATCCCGCTCTCTGCTCATCGGGTAGTCTGCCTCCTCCTCTCTCTCTGCCTGCCTCTCTGCCTACTTGTCATCTCTGTCTGTCAAATAAATAAATAAAATCTTAAAAAAAAAAAACACTTCTTGACCTGAAGAGCAGGACTCTGAGGTCCTTTTGAGGAATCACAAGAGTCCTAGCCCAGTCTCTCTTTGCTTTTCTGGCACTTGGCTTTTTCCACACTGGGACCCTGCTTCTGTGCCAGCTCTGGGGACCAGCCTTTCTCTCTGGCAGGGACTGACCAGGGCTCCAGCCTCCTTTATTTCTCTGGCCCTGTTTTCTTTACGATACATGGGCTGGATTTCCCTCCCATGGACATGCAGGGGGCTGTGACATGGCTTCATGAACACGGATGGGGGCAATTCTTCCTCTGGCTTCCAACCCAGCAGGGTTTGCAGAAGCACCTGGGAGTGCAGGGGTGCCTGGAGGGTTCAGTCATTTTAAGTGTCCAACTCTTGATTTCGGCTCAGGTCATGATCTCAGGGTCCTGGGATGGAGCCCTGTGTCAGGTTCCTTGCTTGGGATTCTTTCCTTTTCCCCGCCCCTCTGCCCCTCCCCCTGCTCCTTCTCTCTCTTTCTTTCTCGCTCAAGTAAATCTTTTTTAAATGAATTTTTTATTTTTATTTTTTTTTAAGATTTTGTTTATTTATTTGTCAGGGAGAAAGAGCACATGCAGGCAAAGTGGCAGGCAGAGAGAGAAGCAGGCTCCCCACTGAGCAAGGAGCCCAATGCGGGACTCGACCAGGACTCTGGGATCATGACCTGAGCTGAAGGCAGCGGCTTAACCAACTGAGCCACCCAGGCATCCCTTTAATGAATTTTTTAAAAGATTTTATTTATTTATTTGACACAGAGCAAGGGAGAGGGAAAGAGCTAGCATAAGCAGGGGGAATGGTAGGCAGGGGAGAAGCAGACTCCTCGCTGAGCAAGGAGATCCATTTGGGGCTTGATCCCAGGACCCTGGGATAGTGACCTGAGCTGAAGGAAGCTGCTTAACTGACTGAGCCACCGAGGCACCTAAATCTTAAATGAACAAATGAAAAAAAAGAAACACCAGTGAGTGTACATCATGTGTTCCGAGCCAGCTTGGGTCAACAATGGCTAGCTTCCTGACACGGTAACTGCGGCCAACAAAAGATGGGGAGAGATTGCTACTCACCAGCTCCCAGCTCCCAGGATCAGCAAGTAGTGGATGAACAATGGCTCCTTGTCTGCCTACAGGTTTTTTGTACATCTATTAGGACCTATCTCAAGGGACACCCCTGCATGGAGGCCTTCCGGAAGCTTCCTAGGACATTAGTCATTCCCTCCCTTGTGTCCCATCTCTTCTTCTGTTGACACAGGTGTCCCTGTGGAGGAAGGGCACGGCACATTCACCAGGACCATCATCACTGGGAGGAGACCGGTGTACTAAAAACATTCTCCTGGAGGTCCCGATAGTCCC
>RCUC01129486.1:0-33485 GCA_003697995.1 Taxidea taxus jeffersonii
TCACAGATGATTCTTTGTCATTCATGTTAATGAAGGGCAGATGATCTTCATTTTAGTTAATGGCTTTAATTTTCCACCCTGCCAAATTTTTTACTGACCCCACTGCTAAATAATTTAAGCTTAACATCCTCTTTCTCCCTTTGCATCACCCTTTAAAGGGAGAGCTAATGAATAATAAAAACACAAAATTGCACAACAGATCTAGAAAGGACAAAAAAGAAATTCTGAATGGTTCATAACTTGTATAATAAATAGGTGACTACCCTATTTAATCTTGTAATTCTCTTGTGAGCTAGAATGGGAAGATGTAATTTGCTAATAAGGAAACAGGCAAAGAGAATATATTCACTATGCTAATTCCAAATGATTTATCCAATGTCACCCTGAGCTAAGGTTCAGCATAGAACTGAGTGATTATTGAGATAATCTAAATAGGGCATTGGATTACTAAAGAAGCACATTGATCTCCTTCTCAGAAAATATAAAAATAAGATCGGTACACATGTTGGCTTTGGATAGAAATAAATTTTGTCAAAAGATACAATTATTAACTCTGGAGAAAATAACTCTTTTTCAAATAATATTAGGTAGTTTGATCCAAATTTAAAAATTTTATTGTTTTTCTGTTAGATTTAGGGTACTGGGTAGTGCTGGATAGGTGCTGAAGGACAGCAACACACACATTTTACCTTCAAGGGACTTTAAATCTAGGTGAGGGCATAAAATATATCCCAATAGTTATAAAATGCTCACGACAACGTTAGTGCTACAAAAAGAGGAGGGAGTGGTTATATGTAGCTTGATGCCTGATAAAAGGGAGGGCAGGAGGTAGAGGTACAGATGAAACTAGACTGGGCATAAACTGATAACAACTGAAGCTGTATAATGGGTGCATGAAGGTTCATTACATTATTTTGTCCATTTAATTTTTTCATAATAAAAAGTGTCCCTTAAATAAAGAAGGCTTCATGAGTGAAGTGGCATTTAAGATAGACCTTGACGAAAGGGCACTGTTTTGATAAAACAAGAAGTGAGGGTAGAAACAGCAAGATCCTGACATGTAGTTGAAAAGCCTAGGACTGTTTAGATTCAAAACTCTACCACTTAGTTAGAACATAAAGTAGGAAAATTTTATAAAACTAAAAATTATTTGTATTATTATTGTTTTGATGACTGAATATTAAATTGTGATGATTAAAATTATTAGTGCAATTAATAGTCATTGGTGATTTGAGCATGATTTGATTAAATCTCTGATTATAGGGGAAAGAGAGAGACTGGAATGAAGCAGATCTGAGTTCAAATTCCAATTGGAGGACAGTACAAAGCTCAGAAGAGGCAATCTAGAAAAGAACAGAAACCGTAGACATGGAAATGAAAGACTAGGAAACAGGGAGAATAATGGGACAACTGCTTGAAGTGTGAGGAGAGAGAAAGAGGACAGAGAAAGTCAAAGATAAATTCAAGATTTTGTTTCCCATCTGGGTGCACAGAAGCAGGGGTGGCACTATCTAGATTAGCAAAGAAGGCAAGGTAGGTTTTGACCATAACTAGTCTGAAGGATTAGAAGGAGAGCATCTACCTACAGATGACCGACCAAAAGACAGGAAAGTATGGTTGCTCTGTAAAGGAAGGAATGGGAAAAGAAAGAAACTTAGAACTTATTCATATGGAACTAATCAATAAAGCACAAAATTGCTGAGCAGGTGGGTGAGTTAAAAAGAAACAAGGTAAGAGGTCTGAAAACATAAACTGGAGGGGTTAAGGGCTTGGTTTAGGGAAAGAAAAGAGAAACAGTGAAAGAAGAGAACGTGGATAGAGATACTACCACCACCCTGTATTTACTCAAGATGGGCCAACAATAAACAATGCAAATTTAAGTGGTTTCAAACAATAAAAGTTTTTCTCTCACTCAGGCAAGAGCCCAACATGGATTCCTGCTTAGGCAACTCTTCTATTGCAGCAGTGAAAGGATTCAGATTCCTCCAAGTCCTTAAAGTCTATACTATTCAAAGGATAGAAAAAAGAAATGGAGGGATGCCTGGGTGGCTCAGTGGGTTAAGCCGCTGCCTTCAGCTCAGGTCGTGATCCCAAGTTCCTGGGATGGAGTCCCACATCGGGCTCCTTGCTTGGCGGGGAGCCTGCTTCTTTCCTTGTCTCTGCCTGCCACTCTGCCTGCGTGTGCTTGCTCTCGCACGTTCTCTCTCTCTCTGACAAATAAATAAATAGACTCTTAAAAAAAAAAAAAAAAGGAAAGTCATGGAAGGCAGGTTTTATGGGTCAGCCCTGAAAGTGATGTGTATCACTACTGCTCACATATCAGTAGCCAAAATTCAGTCATCCAGCTGCACCAAAATTTAAGGTCTAACTGGTCAGAATCTGTCACACCTTATGTTTATATAACACAATTTAAAAAAGACTTTCTTATACTTTATAGTACAGTTTCATGGAGGGCAGTAAAGCACAGTGGTTAAGAGTATGAGCTCTAGAGTTAAAATCTCTTGGATTTATTTCTTCACTGTTTGAAGCACAAGTGTCACCTAGGATAAATTAAATCACCTCCCTGTGCCTCATCTGTAAAATGGTGATAATAACAAAAGCCAACCACAGGACTCTTAGTTAAGATTAAGTGAGTTTAAATGTAAAGTGTTTAAACAGGGCCTGGCATGGGTCTGGCATGCAGTAAGTACTCAGTAAGGATTAGCCATTATTATCATATTAGAACTATCATATTAGGACTGTAACAATTTAGTGACAGAGTGAGCATTAAATAATGTGAAATGTAGAGAGACAGCAGCAGAGGCCAGTGGAGAAAAAGCCATTGACTTGTCCATTAAGCTATATGAATAATTGTAGAAAATTCTGCTTTGTTACAGTTGTTTAGCACCAACCAACTAAGTGGTGAATTATAGCAAATTATAGCAAATTTCAGTTTGTATGTTTACAACTGCAAAATAAATTACCTCTGAGCAAATCAGATGGCATTGCAGTCAAATTAAATCCTAGAAGATTCAGATGGGGTCTTATTCCAAAGATCTCATATTGAGGTAAGTAATCCACGCTTTGGAGAAACCGTGTTTACAATTTGAGATTTACTTTCTCTCCTTCCCTCTCTCAGGATAAAATATTTTAGTAGGTCACAGCCAGAGGACCTGAGTGAGCTCATTTCACCTGAGCAAGTACTTGACTGTACTTTATGTATATTTAGTGTAAGCATGAATATTGCCCATGGGTATTTATTTTTGGAAGGTTCACTTCCTTTTCTATGTTTTGTGCTCTGTCCCCATGCCTGTCAAATAATCTTTTCACTTTGTCATTTGTGGTTTCTTGGTAAATGTCCAAATATGCTTTTTATTAAAAAAAATCCTTTTAAAATTAAGCCTTTTGGGGGCGCGCATGGGAGGCTTAGTCGGTTAAGCATCTAACTTCAGTTTCGGCTTACGTCATTATCCAGCTTACGTCATTATCCCAGAGTCCTGAGATCGAGCCCCACATCAGGCTCCACTGTCAGCGTGGGGTCTGTTTGCCTGTCCCCCTCTGCTCCTTCCCACACTTGTGCTTTCTCTCCATCTCTCTATCTCTAAAATAAATAAATAAACTCTTTAAAAATAAAAAAAATAATAAAATTAAACCTTTTGCTTTGACATAATTGCAGATTGGCATGCAGTTGTAATAATGATAAAGAGACCCAGGTACACTTTACTCATCATTTCCCCCAGTGGTAACACGGTACTGGTACAATGTAGTACAGGAGAGTACAGTATCACAATCAGAATATTGACATTGATATCGTCAGATACAGAACATTTTCATCACTACAAGGATCCCTCTTTTGCCCTTTTATAATTGCCCTCATCCTCCACTCACTCCCAACTCTTCCTTGAACCCTAGTAACAACTAATCTTTTTTCCATTTTATAATTTTGTCATTTCAAGAATGTTATGTAAATGAAATCATATCGTTTGTAACCTTTCATCATTGGCCTTTTTTTTTTCACTCAGCATAATTCTCTGGTGATATTATTCCAGGATGTTGTGTGTATCAAGAATTCCCTCCTTTCTATTGCTGAGTAGTAGTCCATGGTATGGGTGTATTGGTTTGTTCTACCATAAACCTGCTGAAGAATATCTGGGTTGCTTCCAGTTTTAAATATCCAGAAAACAGTATGCAAACAATACACATCAACCACCCCTCCAAACTAATATCTAACAACCAAGTAGGCAATGGGGAAAGATTGAACTAGACAGATTTTTTTCCTAATGCATAAATGTATAGGGGGAAAAAACAATATGAGGCCTATGAGAATATGCTGCAATGTCAAATTCAAGTATTTTGCTTTCATGATATGAATAGATACCACAGTTTCAAAGAACATTTACAATGAGGAATTTTAGAGGGCTTTTTCTGTATCCCCCAAAATCCAGAAAAAATTAGATTCTATGAATCAAGAACTAAAAGATGAGATAACAAACTTGGATGACAGGGAGTTGGCTAAAAACCAGAAGTGAATTATAGAAAGAAAGATCAGGAAGAAACAAAAAGAAAAGTCACCCGCAGAAGTGAAAACACTGTTACTAGAGATAAATCACAGATATAGAAAAATATTTTGGCAATTAGGATGATACACTTGGATAATTCTATTATAATGAGAAAAAAATGAAATTTTGAAAGAAAAGATCATAGAAAAGAATGCAGAGAACAGAGAGTTGAAAAATGAAAGCAAAGTGAAACTTTAGACTGAACTGAGGAAAGACTGGTCTATATAGATGGAACAGGTTCATCTGTAAGTATCTAAAGAAAAGACATCACTACTATTTAAATACACCCCCATGACTGTAGGGAATTACAATTCTAGGGAGTTCCTATCCTAGAATAAGAATTGAACTTGTTTTAGACAACTTACAACAAAAATAGCATCTCATAATAAATAGAAGAAAAGAGAGCAACATCTATAATTTTAAGGGAATACAAGATTGAGACTCAAGAATTTCAACCAAAACCAAATTTGTCATTTATGTTTGAAAGCAGCGGAATTTAGTCTCAGATATGGGAGGCCTTAGAACATATGCCATTCATCTATCCTTAAATAAACTGTGAAGACCTGTTTCAGATAAATGAGAAAGCAAACAGAAAACTCAATGATGGCATTATAAATTAGTTATAAATAATTTAGACAATGAAATGTAGAATCAAATTAATAAAATGATTTTTTTGAATTATTTCAAAACAAGAGGCAAAGATCTCTTTAAAAAGACAGCATAAAAATATTTAATGTTGGGTGCAGGGGTACTGATTCTTTTGTATTACATATTTTACTTTTTTGGTTCATTAATCATTAAAAAACATGGATTTATTTATGTAATATGATGGTAATCTATAATGGAATGATAAAAACAGATACTACCAACATCACCAGAATAAACAGTTAAATTTCAGTTTTCTTACAGCACAACTAAAAATCAATAGAATTATCAAAGAAGCATAAAAACAAAATGACACATGTTAAAAGACATGAAGATGTCAGTTATGGCAAGAACTATCAATGGGTCAAAATTTTCAGTTAAAACACATAAATATTCTCAGACTATGTCAAAATACAAAGTCAATTATGTGTTCTTTACAAAAAGACACATTGTCAAACAAAGTAAGAATATTTTAAGATAGTTAAACAATTTCAAAGTAAAAAAAAGGAGAAAAGCACACATATATTATTGATGATGGTCAGAGTAGAACTCAAGGGAAGGAAAGAGCACTAAACAGGACAAAGACGATGATCATTTTATTTTTATAAAGGTAACTTTATAACAGAGATAAGTGATTATGTATGTAACATAAAAATGTATAAAACAAAACTATAAAAGTTTATAAAAGAACTACTTTCATAGTGAATACTACCTGGAAGGAATTATGTATTTTGAAAAAGTTTGGAAGATCACATGATCTTCCAAATGTGACCTTCACAAGCATGTGGGCATTCAAACCACTTATATACCTTAATACAGTCACCACAATAGAGTTACTCAGGGGCTTATTTGAAGTCTGGTAGTATAATCTGAGAGTGTGTTTCTGTGAGTGAGAGGTCAACATTAAAAAGGCTCATGCACATGATACTCTATGTGGAAAACCCAAAAGACTCCACCCCCAAATTACTAGAATTCATACAGGAATTCAGCAAAGTGGCAGGATAAAAAATCAATGCACAGAAAGAAAAATTAAGGAGTTGAGCCCATCTACAATTGCACCCAAAACCATAAGATACATAGGAATAAACCTAACCAAAGAGGCAAAAGATCTGTACTCAGAAAACTATAGAATACTCATGAAAGAAATTTAGGAAGGCACAAAGAAATGGAATAACCTTCCATGCTCATGGATTGGAAGAACAAATATTGCTAAAATGTCTATACTACCTAGAACAATCTGCACATTTAATGCAATCCCTATCAAAATACCATCCATTTTTTTCAAAGGAATAGGACAAATAATCCTAAAATTTATATGGAACCAGAAAAGACCTCAAATAGCCAGAGGAATATTGAAAAAGAAAGCCAAAGTTGGTGGCATCACAATTCCAGACTTCAAGCTCTATTACAAAGCTGTCATCATCAAGACAGTATGGTACTGGCACAAAAAAAGACACATAGATCAATGGAACAGAATAGAGAACCCAGAAATGGACCCTCAACTCTGTGGTCAACTAATCTTCGACAAAACGGGAAAGAATGTCCAATGGGAAAAAAGACCATCTCTTCAAAAAATGGTGTTGGGGAAACTGGATAGCCACATGCAAAAAAATGAAACTGGACCATTTTCTTATACCATATATAGAAATAGACTCAAAATGGATGAAAGACCTAAATCTGCAACAACAATCCATCAAAATCCTAGAGGAGAACACAGGCAACAACCTCTGTGACCTTGGCCACAGCAACTTCTTGCCAGACATGTCTCCAAAGGCAAGGGAAACAAAAGCAAAAATGAACTATTGAGACTTCATCAAAATAAAAAGCTTTTGCATAGCAAAGGAAACAGTTGACAAAAGCAAAAGACAACTGACAAAATGGGAGAAGATATTTGCAAATGTCTTATCAGATAAAGGGCTAGTATCCAAAATCTATGAAGAACTTACCAAACTCAACACCCAAAAAACAAATAATCTAATCAAGAATTGGGCACAAGATGGGGCGCCTGGTTGGCTCAGTGGGTTAAGCCTCTGCCTTCCGCTCAGGTCATGGTCTCAGGGTTCTGGGATCCAGCCCTGCACCAGGCTCTCTGCTCAGCAGGGAGCCTGCTCCCCCGCCCCCTGCCTGCCTCTCTGCCTACTTGTGATCTCTGTCAAATAAATAAATAAAATGTCTGTCAAATAATAAATAAAATCTTATTTTGTCAAATAAATAAATAAAATCTTAAAAAAAAAAAAGAATTGGGCAGAAGATATGAACAGACATTTCTCCAAAGAAGACATACAAGTGACCAACAGACACATGAAAAAGTGTTCAACGTCACTCAACATCAAGAAAATTCAAATCAAAACCACAATGAGATACCACATCACACCAGTCAGAATGGCTAAAATTAACAAGTCAGGAAAGAACATGTTGGCAAGGATGTGGAGAAAGGGGAACACTTTTACACTGTTGGCAGGAATGCAAGCTGGTGTAAACACTCTGGAAAATAGCATGGAGGTTCCTCAAAAAGTTGAAAATACAGCTACCCTGTGACCAGCAATTGCACTACTAAGTATTTAGCTGAAAGATACAAATGTAGTGATCCAAAGGGGCACATGCATCCCAATATTTATAGCAGTAATGTCCATAATAGCCACACAATGGGAAGAGCCCAGATGTCCTTTGACAGATGAATGGATAAAGAAGGTGTGGTATATATGTACAATGGAATACTGCTCAGACAAAAAAAAAAATGAGATCTTGCCATTTGCAACAACATGGATGGAACTAGAGAGTATTATGCTAAACAAAATAAGTCAATGAGAGAAAGACAATTATATGATTTTACTCATATGTGGAGTTTAAGAAACAAAACTGAGGATCATGGGGAAGGAAGGATAAAATAAAACAAGATGAAATCAGAGGAAGACAAACTATAAGATAGTCTTATCTATCTTATCTATCATAAGATAAGATAGTCTTAACCACAGGAAATAAAATGAGGGATGCTGGAGGGGAGGGGTTGGGGGGATGGGAAAACTGGGTGATGGACATTAAGGAGGGCACATGATGTAATGAGCACTGGGTATTATATAAGACTGATGAATAAGTGAACTCTACCTCTGAAACTAATATACTATATGTTAATAGAATTTAAAATAAAAAACTGAAAATAATAAAAAACACAAATAAAAGTCTCAGGCATTAATTTAGGTTGTGTATTACTTGTCACTCAGCACATCATTGCAGACTACCTTGTGTTGCAGGAGTGGGATTAAGTGAAAGAAAAATACTAGAGCTTTGCTTTCTGGTAGAATTAAAACTTTAAACCTTAAAGAATTCTCCTTGGAAGAACATGTACCCCTTGGTGAGAATACAGGGTTTAAATGCTATATTCAAGAGATCAGAACAACTTGACTTTTTAATTTTTAGATGTGAGAATAACTAATAAAGCTACATCAGAATTTTAAGAGATGAGCACTGTCTCAATTCAAAACGGTACATTGTTGCCACTAGTGATTCAGGTAAATAGTTTTCAGTTGGATTTCCAGTCTCATACCCATTCCGTGAGTTGGTCAGTGTTAAAATTCAGTTGCCAAATATTTGGTAATGTCTGCCTTTTTCTCAAATTTCTGTAGCAGTTAATACTTTACTTCCTTTTTTCACCTAGTTTTGCTTTTTCTTCCTATTTCAACCAAACAACTCATCACGCAATTAACAAAATAACATTTTTAAGTAATAATAAGAGAGAGTTCAAGAATATCTTTTGAGTGGGGCCCCTGAGTGGCTCAGTGGGTTAAGCCTCTGCCTTTGGCTCTGGTCATGATCTCGGAGCCCTGGGATTGAGCCCCGCATCAGGCTCTCTGCTCGGTGGGGAGCCTGCTTCCCTCTCTCTTTCTCTCCTTCCCTCTCTGCCTACTTGTGACCTCTCTCTGTCAAATAAATAAATAAGATCTTTTTTTAAAAAAAGAGTATCTTTTGAGAGTCCAGAAATATGACCATCTTAAATCTTACAACCAAAAATTATTTTTCAAAGAGTAAAATTAGTTTACAAGGCTCATTCAGACTTTACCAGGCTTTCACTAATAACTTCAAGATGATGAAAGTTAATCATAGACATGCTAAATTTCTCACTTTAAAGTTTTTTTTTTTTGCTCCATGTCATTTATCTGCTTTCTAGATGAATGTCTACAGCTGAGAGCATAGACTCAATCAACTATATCTTTAGAATCTGGTGAAGTTCAATTAGCTGTCAAAGTATTACTGTCTCTAGGAATTAACATTTTTTACCGGAACAATTAAAGTAACTTGAGGGGCACCTGGGTTAGGTGTCCAACTCTTGATTTTGGCTCAGGACATCTCAGGGTTGTGAGATCAAGCCCCACATAGGGCTTGGTGCTGAGCATGGAGCCTGCTTAAGATTCTCTCTCTCCCTCTCTTTGCCCCATCCCTGTTCATGCTTGCTCTCTTTCTCTCTCTCAATAAATAAATAAAATCTTTGAAGTGACTTGAGAATAGGACAGTTAAATGTAAGTGTGTCTACCAGGTTCATCTTCCAAGATAAGAAAGAATAAAACTTATGTCAATTATATCTCAGGAATATTTTTTTAAAAATTGTTTAAAAAAACTTCTTTATTAAATGCCCTTTATCAAGCTTCACAGACTGCAAAAAGAGAAAAGTGTACTTTGGAAAAGCTGACATTATTTTCCTTCCCACATTATTTATTTACCTTTATATTGTAGGATTTAAAGAGATAAAATACTGCAAATAAAATAACATTTAAACAAAATATTTGCCACATTCTCAAGCTAAACGTATCCCCTTCCCTTCCTCCATCATCTCCTTTTACTTTTACAGTGTAGCCTCTAAAAGTCACAAGGTGTTATATATTCATAGTAGTATACCTTAGGATGAATGCTTTGATTTCGCTTCAGAAAAAAAAAGAAGAAAAAATTAAGCAATAGAATTTTGATAATAGAACACATTTCCTTAAATTTTATTCCAACCCTATTTAGATTTAACAAAATTTTACAAAGGATTTATACCTCACAAAAATATGTTTATATATGTTTGAGGTGAAAATGGCAAAGTTTGAAACATAAGAAAAATAAAAGGTATTCTGAGTCTGAAAGACTATCATTAGAACATTTGATTAAAGCTAAAATGTCTGTTATATCTTGATCAGAGGTAACTTTTCCTTACAAGTACCCAGAATTACCAACATTACACATAAAAACTTCACTACGCTATTCTCTCTGTTTCATTGCCTTAGTCATTAAATTGGGGTTGTTAAAAAAAAAAAAGTTCAGGGACGCCTGGGTGGCTCAGTTGGTTAAGCGGCTGCCTTCGGCTCAGGTCGTGATCCCAGCGTCCTGGGATCGAGTCCCGCATCGGGCTCCTTGCTTGGCGGGGAGCCTGCTTCTCCCTCTGCCTCTGCCTGCCACTCTGTCTGCCTGTGCTCGCTCTCTCTCTCTCTCTGACAAATAAATAGAATATTAAAAAAAAAAAAAAAAAAAAAAGTTCATTCATTTACTTCAAACACCTCTTCCTTCTTTTTCTTGAGTTAACCAAGAATTACCGATGTTACGCTGCCTGTAGATCAGTGATTAAGAGCTGCTTAGTTTTTGCTAATTGCTAATTGTATTTTATTCCCGTGTACTTTGTGCTGATCACTAAATTCTATATGCAAGTTAAATCTTTACCTTATATCCTTAGGAAAGTGAGAAAGAAAAGAGCCCCAAGAGTGCCCCGTAAAAAATAGACTCATACCAAGACATACTAGTGCAAAATTTTGGTACACTGGAAATGGTGTTCTAGAAAGAAAATAACATGTTACATAAAAATAATCAAAAATCAAAATTGTTGTATACTTCTCATTGGAATAGAGGAAGTTCAAAACTATTTGCAGTTCACCGTCAAAATTCTGAAGAAAAATTACTTCCAACCTAAAATTCTATACCAAGAAAATGTTTAATCAAGATTTAGGGTAGGATAAATAAACGTTAGCCAGGCAAGCTCTAAGAAATATATTTCCCATGTTCTCTTTGCTCAAGAAGATACTGATAGCTGAATTCTTTAAAATGAGAGAACCAAGAAAGAACTGATAAACCAAAAACAGTATTTCCAACCCAACAGAGAGATGAAATTAATAACCATGATGCTCATGAAGAGAGATCTTGGACAAAAAATGCAGGCATAAAGGATAACTCATCCATAGTAGATCATGACAGAGGCTCTGTGAGAAACTCAATTAGGAAGATGAAAATGATGGAATATCTGATACATTTGAACACTGTGAAAGATTTAGATAAATTGTGAAAAGTTCAGATGGGAGTCATTGATAAGTACATGGAAAGTTAAGCAAATAAGAAAAAACAATTATTAGTTCTAAATAAATAGAGTTAAGCAGCAAAAGAAGAGTAATCATGATTTCCCTTCCTGGCTCAGCTGGGAATATTGTTTAAATTGTATTTGTATAGTCATTCCAGCTCCCAATAGTTATTTTTTCCATGGCTTATCTGTTTTCTATTATTTTCTATTATTTTACTTTCAACATATTTGTATTTTTGTGAAGGTGCCTCTTTACATAGCACATGATTGGATTTTTTTGAACCATTCCACCAACCTTTGTCTTTTGATCAGAATATTTAATATATTTACAGTTAATATAACTACTGATAAGGTAGGATATATGTCTATCATTTTGATATTTGTTTTTTATGTCTTCTTTGTTCCTTTATTCTTCCACTACTACCTTTATTTTGTATCTTAAATAGATTTTTTTAGTATAACATTTTATTCACTTATTTATTTTATTATTACTTTTGAGTTATTTTACCTGTGGTTGCCTTCAAGATGCCAATAAACAACTTAATCTAATTTGGATAAATACCGATTTAATTTTTTTAAGTTTCTCCATGCTCTTTTCTTTATTATCAACTTTTTAATTTTAACTCCAATACAGTTAACATATGGTGTTATATTGATTTCAAGTATACAATATGTTGACTCAAAAGTTCTAAACATTATTCAGTGTTCATCACGATAAGTGTGCTTTTAATCCCCATCATCTATTTCACACATCTCCCAACCCATTGTACCTCTGGTAACCCTCAGTTTGTTCTTTATGCTTAAAAATCTGTTTGTCTCTTTTTTTTTCTTTTGCTTGTTTACATACGACTTTGATCAAAATATATTTACCTTTCCTGAGTGACTTATTTTGCTTAGTCTTATACCCTCTAGATCCATCTATGTTTTTGCAAGTGGCAAGATTACATTCTTCTTTATGGCTGAATAATATTCCATTGTATATATATATACCACAACTTTATCTATTCACCATTTGATAGATACTTGGACTTCTTCTATAGTTTGGCTATTGTAAACAATGCTGCAATGAACATAGGGGTGCATAAATCCTTTCAAATTAGTGTTTTTGTATTTTTTGGGTAAATACCCAGTAGTGTGATTACTAGATTGTAGGGTAGCTCTATTTTTAACTCCATACTGTTTTCCACAGTGGCTGCACCAGTTTGCATTCCTACCAACTGTGCACCAGTGTTCCTATTTCTTCATATCCTTGCCAACACTTGTTTTTTCTTGTGGTTCTGAAGTTAGCCATTCTGACAGTGTGAAGTGATATCTCATTATGGTTTTGATTTGCATTTTCCTGATGATGATTGATGTTGAGCATTTTTTCATGAATCTGTTGACCATTTGGATGTCTTCTTGGAGAAATGTTAATGTCTTCTGCTCATTTTTTAATTGGATTATCTGGTTGTTGGCTATTGAGTTTATGAAGTCTTTATAAAATTTAGATACTAATCCTTTATTGGATATGTCATTTGTAAATATCTTCTCCTATTCAGTAGGTTGCCTTTTATTTCTGTTGATTGTTTCTTTTGCTGTGCAAAAGGAAGTAACAATAGTTTATATTTGCTTTTATTTCCATTGCTTCAGGAGACATACCAAGAAAAATGCTCCTATGGCTGATGTCAGACATATTATTGCCTGTGCTCTTTTGTAGGATTTTTATGGCTTCAGATCTCATATTTAGGCCTTTAATGCTTTTGGAGTTTAGTTTTGTATATGGTGAGATAAAGTGGTCCAGTTTCATTCTTTTGCATATAGCTATCCAGTTTTCCCCATGGCGTTTCTTGAAGACATTGTCCTTTTCCCATCATTCCTCCTTTAACTGACCGTATAACTGTGAGTTTATTTCTGGGTTTTCTATTCTGTTCCATTGATCTATGTGTCTATTTTTATGCCAGTACCATACTTTTTTAATTACTACAGCTTTGTAAGATAATTTGAAGTTTAGAACTGTAAGACATCCAGTATTGTTTTTCTTTTTCAGGATTGCTTTGACTATTTGGGGTCTTTTGTGGTTCCATAAAAGTTTTAGGATTGTTTTAGTTCTGTGAAAAATGGTGTTGGAATTTTGATAGGGAGTGCATTAAATCTGTAGAGTGCTCTGGGTAGCATAGATATTTTAACAATATTTTTCCTCTAAACCATAAGCATGGACTGTTTTTCCATTTCTTTGTGTCATCTCAAATACCAATTTACCTTCAATAGTACAAAAAAACTCTGCTTGAATATAGTTCTGTTCCCTTCTCCCTTCTCTGTGCTTTTATTGTTATATAAATTACATTTTTATACCTTTTAATCTCATAACAGTTTCATAATTATTGCTTTATGTAGTTGTCTTTTAAGTCAGAAGAAAGGGGTTACAAACAAAAATGTATTATTTATGTAGTTACCTTTATAAGTCTTTATTTTTGTGTGTGAACTTGAGTTACTGTCTAGTGTCCTCTAATTTCAGCCTGAAATACTTTATTATTTCTTGTAGTTTAGGCCTTCTTTTCATAAATACTTCTAGTTGTTTTTTTTTTAATCTGGGAATGCCTTCATTTTTGAAGGATAGTATTGCTGTATACAAAATTCTTAAATGATAGTCTTTTTCTTTCAGCACTTTAAATATGTAATTTCTCCTGGCTTCCATAGTTTCCTGTGAGAAATCAGATATCCTCTTGAAGATTCCTGGAAATGATGAGTTATATTTTTCTTGCTGAGTTCAAGATTCTCTTTTTGTCCTTGGCTTTTGACAATCTGACTGTGTTGTATCTAAGTGTGTATCAATTTGAGTTTATCCTACTTGGAGTTTGTTGAGCTTCCTAGATGTAAAGATAATGCTTTTCATCAAATTGAAGATATTTCAAGGTGCCTGGGTGGCTCAGTTGGTTAAGCATCTGACTTCAGCTTAGGTCATGATCTCAGCGTCCTGGGATGGAGCTCCACATTTGGCTGGCCACTCAGCGGTTGAATCTGCTTGTCCTTCTCTTTCTGCACAGCCCCCGCCCCACCTCCCTGCTATCTCTGCCTTTCTCTCAAATAAATAAGTAAAATATATATATTTTTTTAAATGAAGATGTTTCTGGTCATTCCTTCTTCAAATATTCCCTCTGCCTCTTTATCTTTCTCCTCTTCTACTGAAACTCCCATTATATATATGTTAGATGTTTGATGGTATCCCTTAGGTCTCTTAGAATCTATTAATTTTTCTTCCTTTTTTCTTATTCCTTAGACTAATCTCAACTGATTTATCTACAAGTTCATTGATTCTTTCTCCTGCAAATTCAAATCTGCTCTTGAGCCCCTCTGGTGAATTTTTCATTCCATCTATTATACTTCTCAACTCCAAAATTTCTATTTAGATCTTTTTATAATTTCTTTTTTAAAAAAGATTTTATTTATTTGACAGAGATCACAAGTAGGCAGAGAGGCAGGTAGAGAGAGAGGGTGGGGGGAACCAGGCTCCCTGCAAAGCAGAGAGCCCAATGTGGGGCCCAATCCTAGGACCCTGAGATCATGACCCCAGCGGAAGGCAGAGGCTCAACCTACTGATCCACCCAGGTGCCTATAGATCTTTTTATAATTTCTATCCCTTTGTTGATAGTCTTTATTTGACAAGACATCATTCTCAGACTTTCTTTTAATTCCTTAGGCATGATTTCCTTTGGTTCTTTGAACATACTCATAATAGATGATTCAAAGTCTTTGTCTAGTAGTTCAACATTGGGTTTTTTTCTTTTTTTTCTTAAGATTTTATTTATATTTATTTTTGTGAGAGAGAGAGCGAGAAAGCGTGCACGCATTAGTGGGAGGAGGAATAGAGGGAAAAGCAGAATCCCTGCTGAGCAGGGAGCCCAGTGCAGAATTCTATCCCAGGACCCTGGGATCATGACCTGAGCGGAAGGCAGAACACTTAACGGACTGAGCGACCCAGGTTCTCAACATCTGGGTTTTTTCAAGGACTATTTCTTTTCTTTTTTTTTTTTTAATTTGTCAGATAGAGAGCGCAGGAGTAAGCACAGGCAGACAGAGGCAGAGGGAGAAGCAGGCTCCCTGCTGAGCAAGGAGCCCGATGTGGGACTCGATCCCAGGACGTTGGGATCATGACCTGAGCCGAAGGCAACCGCTTAACCAACTGAGCCACCCAGGCGTCCCTCAAGGACTATTTCTATTAACTGTCCCCCCCACCCACTGTGTATATAGCCATAATTTGGGGGGGGGGGTTGTTTTGTTTTGGTTTGGTATTGCATGCCTCATAATTTTAACTGAAATGTGGACATTTTAAAAGATATAATGTGGTAATTCTGGAAGTCTACTCCTGCCATGGCTTACTATAATTGTTAAATTTTGTTTTGCTCTTTTTTGTTGTTTTTAGTGACTTTACTGGACTAATTCTGTGAAGTCTGTATGCCTTGTTATTTCTTGCTACTTCTATCTTTCCTTGGTTGTCTTTGTAGTCAGCTAATGTTTGGACACAGATTTTCTTAAATGTCTTCCACTTTTTGCCTAAGGTCTCTAGGTATATATTGGGGCTCTGACAGTTAGCCATTCTGTCTTAGGCTTCACTTCCTGATTGCACAGAGATTCTTGGTTAGACAGAAATGGGAAATAAGGGTGTTCTCAGGTTTTTTTCTGGACATGCATGTAGTCCTGCACAGGCATGGCCCTCTAGATTCCCAGAGATATGTTGGAACTTCTCAAATTCCCCTGTCAGCATCTCATTTCCCAGATATTCTTTTGGCCATTCTTTTTCCAGAGTCTTTTGGCCATCATTTTGTTTACCCTAGCCTCAAGTGGCTTTGAGGTTAAACAGTTTCCTGTGATTGTCCCCCCCACCCCATGATTGTTTTTGATAAATACTCTTAGTATAGGGCTTTTCCCACTGAAAAATTTGTAAGTCTAGTCAAATAATAAGTCCTATGAATAAGGATTTTCTAGCAAATTCTGGACATGTCAAATAGTGGCAAGTCTTTAGGGATGGAACATCTTATTTATTTATTTATTTTAGAAAAAAACCTTTTTATTTTATTTATTTATTTATTTATTTATTTATTTATTTTATTTTTCAGAGAGAGAGAGAGAGAGAGAGAGCGAGAGTGAGCACAGGCAGAGGCAGAGGGAAGAGCAGGCTCCCTGCTGAGCAAGGAGCCCGATGTGGGACTCAATCCCAGGACGCTGGGATCATGACCTGAGCTGAAGGCAGCCGCTTAACCAACTGAGCCACCCAGGTGTCCCAGGATGGAACATTTTAAGGAGCTTCAAAGCTGGACAGCCCCTTTCCATGTCTGCTAGACTGCTGGTTTTCAAGGCTACTGTGGAGCTGGTAAGAGAAGGATGGGGAAAGGGCAAGTTAAAATGCTCACTATTCTTTTCAAGTTTCAGGACTGTTTCTTGAAACACTCCTTGGATTCTTTCAAATTAATTTTCAAAGTTCTGAAAAAGTTGATTTTTTTTTTTCCTGTGCTCTCATTGCTCTTATGGAGGAGTGAATTTTCAGAGGTCCTTAACTCCACCATTCTGGAAGTCCCACTCCCCAAAAGTGTTTAACTGATAAGGTAAATACTGATTGTTGTTTTAACCAAAATTATATTGTATTGGCAGGATGGGGGGGAGGGGGATAAATGTTTGAAGGGTGTTTTCATGTGATACAAATAGGGGTAGAGAGAAAACTCAATCTTTTTCTTCTTCAGTGGGAAGTTAAGAGAAAATGCCCCAAACAAAAAAAATCAGAAGCTGGCATTTCAATAACATCTTTCAGAGACAATGCAAGTAAATACTAAACTGATCAGCTTAAGTCTTTTTCTCCCTGGCTGCTTGAATGTCAGCCGCTGTCATGAATGACAGAGTAACCATCCAGGCCATGAAGTTCATGACCAACTGACTACTTCAGCAGAAGTAGTAGAAAATCATTAGTATTCATCACACAAAAAAGGCTATAATACCTAAGACAGAAATTCAGGAAAAACTTGCTAAAATGTACAAGACCACATCAGATGTCATCTTTGCATTTTGAGTCAGAACCTATTTTGGTGGTGGCAAGACAACTGGCTTTGGCATGATTTATAATTCCTTGCATTATGCAAAAAAAAAAAAAAAAAAAAAAAAAAGAGTCCAAACATAGACTTGCAAGGCATGTCCTGTATGAGAAGAAAAAGATCTCAAGAAAACAGCAAAAGAAACACAAGAACAGAATGAAGAAAGCCAGAGGGACTGCAAAGGCCAATGCTGATGCTGGCAAAAAGTGAGCTGGAGATTGGACAAAAGAAGGAGTAAAGATTCTGCAGTAACTTTATCTGTAGTGATTGTGCAGTTTTTTCATGAGGGGATTAATAAACCAATAGCTTTTAATAAATACATACATATATACATTCATATATAAATTGATTAATTAATCAGCTTAAAAAGGTAAAAGTGGTAGTATTTTGTGAGAGGCAACAAGGAGGCTAGGATGCAGGTATGAAATAGATCACCAGCTAGTCTGCTTGATGCTTGTGATGATGCTTCAGTTAGATCATGTGATGCCAACTCCATTCTTTTTTAAAATTTTTTTAAGTTTTTTTTTTTAATTTTTATTTATTTGACAGATAGAGATCAAAAGTAGGCAGAGAGGCAGGCAGAGAGAGAAGAGGAAGCAGGCTCCCGGCCGAGCAGAGAGTCCAATGCGGGGCTCGATCCCAGGACACTGGGACCATGACCCGAACCGAAGGCAGAGGCTTTAACCCACTGAGCCACCCAGGCACCCCACCAACTCCATTCTTATAGGCCACAGAGAGATTTTGATGATGATGGAAAAGCTCCTATTGAGCTCCATGGCAAGAATCATGTCATTGTGCCAACCTGCCTACGCCATTTCTAAGATCTGGGGCAGTGTTAATTCTGATTCCTCGTGTCGCACACAGGAGCAACCCCAAAGTTCCTTGCCTCATGCCCTGGGGGAAGGAGCCTCTTACCCCCTTCTTCTGGACTCCTCTCTGTTGCCAATGAAGTGCAAAAATCCACTGGATCTACTTGGCACTCACCTGCCCTCGGAAGTTTACAGCTTGGTAGGGCTTGCAAAGCACAGTTTGCTTGTAGGCAGGTGCCATTAGCATAGAACCACTCATTGGCTGACTGTGTGCACTGTGGCTTAAACCTTGACTGTTACCACTGTATGCCTAGGTTCTGGCTTCTCCAGCAGCTGCCTGAACAAACTAGATGGCACAATATGGAAATGCTGAGGTGTTTATATTCAGTAGAGTCAACTGCTGCACTTAGTATGAAGCCAAGACCAGCGAGGTAATGAACACCCTGTTATTTGTTCCCCATGTTTCCTTCATTTTTCTCTCACTATTAGATTCCTGGGATCACACCAAAAAATATATACAGAACGTAAGTTTTTCCCTTGAACTCTATTATCTAGGGATCCCAAGCAAGGAGACTGTGGTTTTTCTTAACATACCTATAAAGGTATTTTTCTTTTTGACTAGGTGCATACATACTGTTCATTAAAATAGAATCTTAAAGGAAGAAAAAATGGAAGAGAGAAAAAAGATACTAGAGGATGTGCTGCATCTATATGAGAAAGTAAACAAAGGAGATATTTCATCCAAAAAACATGGAATTCATCAAAAGAGAAGTCCTAGAATGGTAACTGAGGTATGGATCCAGAGCAGAGCAAGAAAACAGAGGTTAATAGGAGGGAGGTCAGGACTATGACTTTCTAAACTGTACCCATTTACTACTTTGGTTACATTTAAAATTAATTAAAAGGTGTAGATAGTTTCCAGATGTTTCATTTCTGAACTATGTGGTACATTCCTAGAACTGGACAGCAGCATGCAAAAGTACAAGACAAGTAGCCAACAGAGAGCCATAGGGAGGCAAGGTCTTTACACAAGGAGAAGCAGAGCAGCATGCAGAATGTCAATTTGACCTGGAGCAAAACTATCACCAGGTTCAGGATTAACTATGGATTGGAGGTGCATGGACAGATTAGAAATTGTTGGGTGGTGTCTCGGGGCTCAGACAGTGAAAACTGAGATAGACTAAGTTGCCACAAAACACTGAGACAGATCAGAGAGTTTCCCAAGCAAATGGTTTGAGTGTTAGAAAGTCAGGGATCTAATTAAGATGAATAATGGACCAAGAATTTAGGCAAGGAATCAAACAACAGGAGTAGAACATGTTTGAAAAAAAAAAACAAACAAGCAAACAAAACAAAATTTGGCATTCTAAAGACATTTGACTCAGGTCAGGGGCTATTTCTGAACATAAGAACCAGCTGCCTTTATTATCTACCTTGAAGCTTTCAGCTGGAGTCCTTGAGGGTAAGTTAGATCTCTAGACTGGAGTGGGGAATGAGGAAGCAGCATTTCTGGTGTAATATAAATCATATCTTAGTGATGTATGTCATAAACTTTCAATAAAATGGCACAGTTAACATTTTATGTGTTTGATAAATTGAAGCTGGTATTCCTTCCATCTCCAGAAGTGTATGAGTCACTATTTTGAGCCAGAAGGAATAAAAACCCCATTTTCTTCCGGGATATTTTTCTAGAACTGATGGCCTCTATAACAATAATCAAAATTGCTTCCCCACATAGTTTTATAAGGTACACAGTGGAGGGTGGCAAATCTTTGTCTAATCTAAATCACCCCTTCTGGGTGTGAATGTTATTTCTATGCAGCAGCAGAGAAATAATCTACATTGTGACCTCTCTCCTCTCACTCCAATTCATTCTTCCATGGAAATGACTGGCCAGAAACGGACTCTCAGACCAACTGTCCAAATTCATGGGTAAAAAAGAAGGTTGTTAATTTAAATTATTAAGAATTTAAGTCTTAATTACATCTCTAGAACATTCTAGAACTCTACCAGGAACCAGGGCTACAAGATAAACAGGGCACAGTGACTACCCTCAAGGAGCTCACATTCTAGTGAAGAATGGAGGCAAGATTACAACCCTTTTCCCCACTATAATTAGTACTCTGATTAGGACAAGGTTGTAATGTTATGGAATCCCTCTGGGGAGTACCTAAACTAATCTTAAGGATAGGAAAGCTTTTTGGAGTAAAGATTTAATTCAAAAGGATTACTGAAATCAGGGGTAGGTGACTGTTGCAATATGGAGAATAC
The DNA here is from genome assembly GCA_003697995.1 of Taxidea taxus jeffersonii. Lineage (NCBI taxonomy): Eukaryota > Metazoa > Chordata > Mammalia > Carnivora > Mustelidae > Taxidea > Taxidea taxus. Next base: position 20,639 of record RCUC01129486.1, read on the forward strand.
ATAGACTATAAGATCTGAAAGGTCATGCAAAACAATGTTTTTTTCTTTTTATAGGAAGGGAAGAAAAAGCTAGAGGGAATCAAGGGGAGAGGGGGATGAGTAGGTATCATCAGATAATTATCAGGGAAGGTCTTTTCTTGCAGTCTGCGGATCATCTGGAGGGGCCGTTAAGGAAGGCTGTTCTGCCCTAAAGCCCAAGTGTGGGGCAAAGTTCAGGACCCTAGAAGAAGAACAGATGCCTGACTCAAGTTTGTCAAGTGAAGCATTTTGTCCAGATTGGCCAGCAGGAACAAAGAGTTCACCCAAACATTTAAGAGGCAAAGAACGGAATGGGACTGTGTCTGGCCTTGTCATAAGTAAACAAGGAGGGCATCAATAAGTCTTATTTAAGAAGGAGAAGAGTGGCTCTTTGCAGTAAGCCCTTTCCTGGAGCACAAAAGAACTGGAATTGGGGGACTTACTAATTGTAGATTTTTCTACTAGCATAGGGTTCAGGTAAAGTTCGATATTATCAATATCTACACTGATACTATTAAGCAAATCAAGGGGGCATTTGAGATGCAGGAACAGCTGTGAGGCAGGATAAACATGGTATATTCAAGGAATATGAGGAATTGGTGCAGTTGGCCTTGGAAACAGGAGACTGGAGTCTACTGAAGCAATTCAGAAAGAAATGTTCACTTGAATTAAGGAGTGGTAGTCAAGTACCCAGATAAATGTTGGCCTGTAAGACAGAGTAAAGTTGCTGTAAAGGGAAATCTAGGCAGTGTGAGCTATAAAACTACCAAAGATTTACTAAGGAAGATGTGCATCTCAGTTGAGAAAGCAATCAAAAGAGTAATCAGATCAAGAGGGTGGACACTCAGCTCGATCTGAGATAAGGTATAAGATCCTTATATGAAGGCCAAGAGGCAGAACTACATAAAACAGATCTACTTTTTTGGGCAATGATTTTTTAGATATGATTGCTAAAGCATAGGAAACAAAACAAGAAAATAGATAAATGGTTAAAAGCCTCCTGCAAAGGAAATAATCAACAGAGTGAAAAGGCAAACTACTGAATGGGGAAAAATACTTGTAAACCATATATCTGATAAGGTGTTAAAATCCAAAACAGATAAAGAACTCACACAATTCAAGAGCAAAAAACTAATAACCCATTTAAAAAGTGGGCAAAAATAGTGAATAGACATTTCTCAAAAGAAGACACACAAATGTTCAACAGGTATATGGAAGATTCTTCAACGTTACTAGTTATCAGGGAAATGTAAATCAAAACCACAATGAGGTATCACCTCATATCCATTAGATTGGGTACTATCGAAAAGACAAAAGAACTGAATGTTGGCAAGGATCTGAAGAAATAGGAATCCTGTTCACTGCTGGTAGGAATGAAAATTAGTACCAACATTATGGAGAACCATATGGAGGTTCCTCAAAAAATTAAAAATAAAACTACCAGGGCGCCTGGGTGGCTCAGTGGGTTAAAGCCTCTGCCTTCAGCTCAGGTCATGATCTCAGGGTCCTGGGATCGAGACCCACATCGGGCTCTCTGCTCCCAGGGAGCCTGCTTCCTCCTCTCTCTCTCTGCCTGCCTCTCTGCCTACTTGTGGTCTCTGTCTGTCAAATAAATAAATAAAATCTGTAAAAAAAAAATAAATGAAACTACCATATGATCAAGCAATCCTACTTCTAGGCATAGATCCAAAGGAAATAAAATCAATAGCCAGGGAGATATTATTTGCACTGTCATGTTCATTGTAGCATTATTCACAGTAGCCATGATATAGAAATAAACTAAATGTCCACCCACAGATGAATGGATAAAGAAGCTGTGGTCTATACATACTATGGAATATTATTTAGCCTGGAAAAAAAATGAAATCTGGTCATTTGTGACCATAAGAATGAATCTGGAGGATATTGTAATAGGTGAAATAAGCCAAACACAGTAAGACAAATACTGTATGTAGAGTCTAAAAAGTTGAAGTTATGGAAGCAGATAATAGAACAATGATTGTGAGGAGGGGTAGGGGGAATTGGGGAGATGTTAGCCAAAGGGTACTAAGTTTCTGTTATACAGGATGAATAAGTTCTGGAGATCTAACACACACCATAATGACTATAGTTAATAATTACTATATTGTCACTTGAAATTTGCTGAGATCTTAAATGTTCTCACCACACACATAAAAACAATAATCTGAATTGATGGATATGTTAATTAGCTTGATTGTGCTAATCATTTCACAAAGTATACATATACTGAAACAGCAAGCTGTATGCTATAAATATACATAATTTTTGTCAGTTATACCTCAATAAAGCTGGAAAATAAATTTTTAAAATGTTAAAGACTTATTTTAAGCTAATTAGATGACTATGAACCCACTGTAATATGATATGCTTCACCACCATGTTCACATTTTCAGTATCGATAGCTTTGAATTAAGTAGTACATTTATTGCTAGTCACATTTAAAGACTTAGCCAAGTTAATATATCCAGTACTAATCCAGAGCTTTAAGTATATCACTCGTGCTAGAGGCCCAGGACTCAAAGGTATTTTCCCATTCCCATCCCCAGGCATGGTTGCCAGAGCAATTTTCCTAAATACCATAACTAAGAAATGAAACTTCATCTTCCTAGAAGTTCCACAAAACCAAGACCACTTTCCTTCCAGACAACAAATTAAATGAATTATTTGTCAAAATCCGCTTAACATAAGTCATTGTCAACAAATATCAATATGTAAGCCAGTAGAGGTTCTTGGGGCATGGGCTTAGTTTTGTTTTGTTTTTGTTTTTGTTTTCTTACTGTTTGTACTGATGAAATTAATTGGGAAACTATCACTTCTCTTATCATTAGATAGCTTTTACATATGCTATAGGTCATAATATTAATCTTTTTAGTAGACCTTCTCTCTTCCATTCATCAATCCAGCAATTACTAAGTAACTTTGATGTGCCAGGAAATGTGCTGTGTTCCAGGAATAACAAAATGAATAAGACAAGGCTCTATACTTAAGGTAATGAAAAGGATAAGCATCCATGTAGTTACAATATGTGTATGTACCACATACTAATTTACAAACTATGATGTGAGCTCTTTCATTCCCTGAAATCTCATTCAGTGCCTGGCTTGTTTTTGTATGGCTGGGAAGTTAAGAATGTTCTTTATATTTTTAAAGGTTTCTAAATAAAGAAATAAAACAAAGAAGATAAAATAGACTCCTTATATGCCTGCAAAGGCTAAAATATTTACTATCTGGCTGTTACAGAAAATTTGTTGACCTCTGCCCTTGACCAGTGATTCTTAAATGATGGTTTTCCTCAATTATTTGTGAACTTTGTCTTTTTTAAATACACATGCTGGATGGGATCCTGGCATTGGTATTTTTACTAGAATCGGGTGATTCGCATATCTATCGTGTTTGAGAAGCTTTGCCCTATGTACTTTGCCTAAGACAGTTTCCAGAACACTGACCTGGATTTAGAGAGACTCTCAGTAAGGATTTCTTTCATTAACATGGCTTACCCAACATACCACAGAAAATCTTTTACCTTATTTCACATGCCTAAGTGGAATAGCCCCTACCTCTTATATAATAACATTTTAAATTAACACTGTTCTTTGAAAGGCAGAAAACACATTCACATCTCTTATATAATTTGATCTTAATTATGGCCTAGAATTACTACTTTACAGATAAAAAACCTAAGGTTTAGAGAAGTCAAGTGTTCAAGGTCATATATGGCTTCTGATTCCTACTTCATTGTTCTTTCTCAACATCGTCTCCTACTTACTTTTTCTGATTCTCCATTGAAATAGACTACACACTCTATTCTTACTACCCAGTAGCAAAATTTCATTACATTCCATAAATCTGTTAGCTAAAGAACGTAATTCCTGTTTAACTTGAGAGCCTGTATGTCTTAAGGCAGACTTGTGTTACAATAATTCCTCTAATTTGCAAGCACTTTTTCACATATATTATGTACTTGAAATAAACTAGAAGCTAACTCCTACTCGGGTATAAATGGAGAAAAAAGTATCTCTCTAGAGCATTATTCAACATAAAGCTCATGAAATAATTTGCAGAGGCACAAGGTTCATCCCGCCTAAGCAAATTAAACAATTTTGTTAACCCTGATGTCTTTTGTTAGAAGTGAAATTTATGATAACTGTATTGGCTCTGCACTCCATAGCACCCAGAAGTCTTTGTTTGCTCTCAGCTAAAGCTATTTATACCCCAGGATATTGATATTCTTCTACTTAATAAAAAAATAGTTCAACTAAAAATAAATATAAATGCCACATTCTTTTGAATATGCAAGGCAAAAACAAAGGCAAAATAATCAAAGAATTATTTACAAACATTTTAAATATATTCTTACTTCATTCTTTCCACAAGTCTTTGTTTTTGACCGATAATTATATTCAGAAAATGTCAGAAGATAGATAACTCAAACATATCCCTTATTAGATTATGTGTCAGTTTCATTGGTAATACTGATGTTAGAAATGAAAGCATAACACATCTTAACCCCATATTGGTATAACTTGGAAGGATATTTAATGCTGCTATACAGGAAGCATCGCGATATCCATGCTGTCATCCAAGGTGGGGAAGGGAGGGAGGGTTCAGTTAGGAATAAACTTAGAAATTCATGCCAAAGCAGAGAGTGGAAAATAGAATTCTATAACATCCACTGTGTGCAGAACACAAAGGCAACTGGTCAAAGGATTCTGAGCACACTTTAACAACAACAACAAAAATACTTCATTTATTTAGAGTTTTATGTTTATATAAAATTGTGCAAAAGTATTCTCCTCCCCTTCCTTTGCTGTTTCCCCTAACACTGACACCTGCAATGGTGTGGTACAATCTGTCACGACTGCTAAACCTATACAGATAGATAACTGAGTGTAGTTTTTAGAGACAACAAGTTCAAGTCATGTAAATCAAAAGAAAAGCTATTTGGGGCTAGTAAGTAATTAATAATGGGCCTTTTGAAAAGAATATTGGAGAAAGTGAAGTATTAAAAAGAGTTCACTAATTCAAAGGTAAGAGAACAAGACTGGCTTTTCTGGGGGCTTCTAAGAAAGAAGGTTCTTCATTTTTCTGTGGTAGCTTCCAAGAGCTAGCCTTCTCTTTTTACAGTCATTTTGCCCCACAAGAGAAACTAACTTTAGATGAAGATGATATTTTAGAAGACAGAGAAGAGAGAGCAACAAAATAAAACAAACTCTGTTTTGATATTCTTGAGTCATTGAATCAAAACAGTCCTGAAGCCCACTCTATCTATATTACTTTACAATCGGGTGAAGTAAATTCTCTTTACTATTGAAGCTAGTTGGATTTTCATTGCTTGCAACATAAAGAATTATAATGATGTGATAATTATACTTAAGATAACCACAGAGTGTGTTGTTTTTCTTCAGTGTTCCCATCAAACACTGTTATGGATGGATATCCAGATCAAGTGGGTGTTTACCTGACTGCTTATAATCAAGACGCTGCAAACTGGTGGTAAACTAGGTAAACTGCAACTCATGTACCAACATTTCTTCCCTAATCGTTTTCATTTCTGCCTGGGAGTAGCTGCCCGTATACATGGTTGTGAACTGCTCTGGGAAAGATCGCTGTGCTTGAAGAAACATTAGGAGTATGACCAAAGGCCCAATATGCAAGGATATTTTGAAAACTCTTTGCCCTAATTACCCTCAAAAAGGCATGAAAGAAGAGAGCTCACTGCCTCAATAATTTGGTATGAAAAGTAGAGGTGGGTGCATACAGTGTGATATTCTTTTTTGTAAAGTTAAAAATGAAATAAAAACATCATCTTAACTAGGATCTACAAATGCATTAAAACATACAAGGGAAAGCAAAAGAACTATGAAAGAGGAGGTAAAAAGATAGCTATCTTACTCTGAAGAGGAGTTGGTAGAAAACCACCAGATTAATTATAGGTTTTCATCACGGTCCTAACATCCGTGTTGAGGTCTTTGCAGATGCTTACTACATTATTGAAAAAAAAAGAAACACGAATTAAACAATAAGGTTTCGAAAAACTACAAGGTAAATTTGCATAAAATATATTAATATTTTTTGTTTCCCTCCTGGAATTAAACAATTTCAGAAAATAAGCTCAATAGGGGTGTCTGGGTGGCTCAGTTGGTTAAGCATCTGCCTTTACCTCAGGTCATGATCCCAGGGTCCTGGGATGGAATCCAGAATCCAGCTACTGGCTCAGCGGGGAGCCTGCTTCTCCCTCTCCCTCTGTCTGACACTCCCCTGCTTGTGTACTCTCTCTCTCTGACAAATAAATACAATATTTAAAAATAAATAAAATATTTAAAAATAAATAAAATCTCTGATGCCGGGTGGCTCAGTGGGTTAAGCCACTGCCTTCGGCTCAGGTCATGATCCCAGCATCCTGGGATTGAGCCCCGCATCGGGCTCTCTGCTCGGCAGGGAGCCTGCTTCTCCCCTCCCTGCTCTGCCTGCCTCTCTGCCTACTTGTGTGATCTCTGTCTGTCAAATAAACAAATAAAACCTTAAAAAAAAAAAAAACTCAATTAAAAGGCCTAAGTAGGAGACCCAAGTAGGCCTAAGTAGGAGACTCTTTTAAAATGACTTAAGGATCTTTCTTTGATCTGCATATTTGCTGAAGTTTGAATGGGACAGGTAATAGCAAATAAAATTCGGTTAGTCAAATCAAATTTCCTGCTTTCTTCCCCTGAGTGACTTAAACAGCAGAAATATATTTTCTCACAGTTCTGGAGGCTGAGAAGTCCAAGAACAGGGTGTCAGCATGTTTGGTTCGTGGTGAGGGCTTTATTTTTACCCTGCAGACAATGTCCTCACATGGAGGGGAGCTAGAGCTCTCTGGTGTCCTCCTCTTATAAGGACACCACTCCCATGAGATCAGGGCCTCCACTCTATGACCTCATTTAAACGTGATTACTTCCATAATGGGCCCATCTACAAATACAGTCACATTTGGGGTTAGGGTTTCAACAAATAAATGTTGGTGAGACATAAACATGTAGTCTTTAACAGTGACTATTTCCCTAAAACTCTTTTTTTTTCCTCCTTGGCAAAATTACTTATCTAGTTATCTTAGTCCTTTAAGTTACAATTATATATAGCTTTTTCATATTTTCATATACAAAGGCAGAGAACGTTTTGAGAACAGCAGATTAATCGAAACGAAGAATATGCTTAGGTGTCTCTGCCACTCTGGCCACCCCTGGAGCTGGTACATAGACATTGCTGTTGGTGGATAGAACACTCTGCCCAGGTACAGATAGCATCTAAGAGGCAAAGAGCCAAAAAAGCAATAGTATTTACAAAAAAGCCATAACCACAAACCAAACTCCCCTTATCCACACTTCTAAATATGTTATTGATTATGAAATACCCTTTCAGCCACATCTCTACGTGATAGTAATCAATGTCAATGGTATTTTCTTTCTTTCTTTTTTTAATTTTGTTTATTTATTTGACAGATCACAAATAGGCAGAGAGGCAAGCAGACAGAGGAGGAAGCAGGCTCCCTGCTGAGCAGAGAGCCCAATGCGGGGCTCGATTCCCTGGGATCATGACCTGAGCAGAGGCCTTAACCCACTGAGCCACCCAGGCACCCCCAATGGTATTTTCTTTTAATGTAACAAATAACTACACATGTACATTTTTATGTATGTACAAACACAGACACTTAATTTGTTTCAGAAATCATCTTTTCTCTTCAACTAATCATTCCTTTTCTGGAACCAAAATACCCAAACCTTTTTATATGGTACACAGGACCAAACAAGTGTTCCAAATTTGCGGTGGTAAAAACCCAATTTTTAGAGTTGTAATAAAATCTTATGCATGAATATTTGTAAAGTAACTTCACGCATTTTAGGCAAGCAAATGGCAACCTTGGGACTTAATCTTTTGACAGCCAAGTATGAAAATTACTCTCTTTGTTTCATTTGGGAAATAGCTACTGTCCCTCTAAAGCTAACTTTTAATTTATCAATGGTGATGCCATTTTTCTATTCTGAATTAAGAACAAAATTGTTGAACAAGAAGCGGATTCTTGTTGAGAAATGTAGGATGTACAGGGAAAACCTGTGTGTTATGACTTGGTTTAACAACTAAACACTAACACAGTTTCAACAATAACTCTCATTAGGGGACTTTCTTTCTTTTGAAGTACATAAGAGAGGTTTGGGTATTCTCTTCATTTATCATTTGAGTTTGTTATTTCATTTAAAAAATATTTACAGTTCAGGTACATTTGAATCCTTTAAAATTAGTATTTGAAAATGACAGTAACATTTTAATTAAGTTAAATGTAGTCTATTTTCTCACATGGGGCCTGCAAATTTCAAAGTCGTAGCATGAATATGAGAACTTCAAATTGAGAGAACTGTTCTAGATCTGTACCGAAGAAAATCTAAAGTTCTTTTCAGTGTATCTAGTTAATAGATGTGAACAAGAGACTCAGACCTGCAGTGCATGAATGGGGAAAGCGGCTTGTGCAGGGCGCACGAACAGCATCACCGAAGGTCTTATGGGTCAGAAATGGAATTTTAAAATCACTCCACTGCTTCACAAGGAACCTGTGTAAAGAATAAAGTCAGTCCTGTGTGCTCTGAGGCTAGGGAGCGACTTAACAACCTGGTGGCAACTGCCTTCAAAAGCTGTGCAGAAATGCTCCCGTCCTCTTATGTATTCCAAGGCTGGGGCATGGCATCCCCACCTACTGATCCTCAATTTTGATGAAAATACAACCAAAGGACTTGGCTTGCCCTGAAACTGGTTTCTTCGGGTGGCCTCTGAGGTTAGAGTAGAAGGTTAAAGAAGCTCCAAGTCTAGACACCAATAAATAATGACCTGGGCCTCACAAGTCAGCATTTTTGCAAACTGCAGCAGGCTGTCTTTGGTTCCGTAAGCCAGCTACAACTCCGGGCATCCTTGGTTTATGGAAATTGTAATAACCTCACCTCTAATGGACTTTTTAGAAATGCCGAGATGAAATAGCGTGATGATGTTTAAGGAGGTCAACTCTTTAACTATGGGGGACCCTTTTTGTGCCTAACTGGTAAATTAATAATTCTAAATGTCATACACAAAAAGTGTTTTAGAGAGGTTCTCCTTTACTAATATGATTTGTGTCCTACAGATGCTCAGATGCTTTGCTTAGACCACACTGTAATGGCTTTTCAGTGGGAGTCAAGTAGAAATATCTGAAATTTTTCAGATTTGATTTGATTAACAAATCAAAGCCATTGAAGATTTTGGTTGTTTTTGTGGATTTCCTGCTTTCCAGGATTAGTATTAAATAGAAAGAATAAGATCCCGTTTAACTTGGAAAGACTGAAATAATCTGATATGGACTGACTAAGGACAAGGTTTTTTGATACATCCAAATATGCTGAAAATAAGATTAAGAGGAAGAATTTAAATTTCTTAAAAGGAGGAAAAAAATTCTATTTGCCTGGTAGTGATTATAAAATTATGCTCACAGCAAAAATTTCAGGAAATGTAACATCTCATAAGAGTAACCATTAGTTACTGGTAAAATAAATAGCATAATCTAGTTGCTGGCAAAGGAGGCTCAAGCAGCTGATATTTTCATGGGAAACTACTCATTTCTGGATTACAATTGAGTTTGGAGAGACCTTTGCAAAAGCAAAGTGCTTTCAACTATGCCTTGGTGTGTTATTTTGATTAAAAAAATAGCCCCTCAGGTAAAATTTAAATACATTTTCCAAAAAAGTCATGTTATATGTTTTCTAGCAAATTCAAACAATTTCTCAGAAGTACACTCATCAGTATTAGCAATTATTAGTAATAATGGCGATTAAATATATTTATATGAACAATGAGCATAATTATTTCCCTTTAAAATTTACTTTGTAATCAAGCAAGCACACTCTCCACCTGATAAACTGTGCACTGGTGAGCGAATGTTTTTTCATTTAATATCCTTATTCGCATTTTTCTTGATGCTTATTTGTATATTTCTATTGATATAATAGTTTGCAAGAAAAAGAGCTCATGTCTGTGCCTGAAGGTGGAATCTTATGAATATGCAAATAATGTTTTGATGTGATGAAGTTTTTCTTTGGAATGGAACTGTGCCTCTTAAGTTATATTGAATATTAGCCATAGTTTAGGAAGGACATAAAGCACAAGAAGACTTGAGTTTTTAAAGGAAAAATATCTGAGAAATACTTGCTTTTGAGTTATAAATTGCTACATTGTTAAATTTGGTCTTCTAAATTTAGGTTAATGCTTTGTTGTAAAAAAAAAAATAACTGCCATTTAATTTTTATTGTATAGAAGAGTAGTGAATCAGTAATACACAGAGATGTATGGATTATCAACCTTGAATGTTGCAAATTCTGGGGCGCACCTTGTAAGAGTTTTAATTTAATGATATGATGTGTCCAGATGGTTTTAAAATGTCCCTTTGATAAACGCTGTAGAATAAACTAGACTTTCACAATATCTTATGCTGTAAAGATATTCTACTGATATTTAATTTGAACCCTAGACAAAAATTGTGCACACAAACCTATGGAAATATTAGGTTGGGGACATAACAAGATAGCAGCCTTGACTTCTGACACTGTATCAGTGTCTCAACAGGCTGACTGTGTTTTCTATTTAGGGTTATATTGGTCCTCAGTCTGAACAGCAAATCAATGGTTCTCAAACTTTGCTCAGTAGTGTCAAAATTGTAGTGTCACACTAAACAGTAGTGTCAAAACTATATCCCAAACACCCGGGAATCTTGATAAAAATACAAAGGCTTAAGTCCTATCTTAATTTAATGAGCACACATTACTGTGTTCTTTTTTGGCTACCTGAGATTCTGATACCAAATTTTGGGAACCACCACACTAAAATAATCTTTAAAGAAAGTATTAGGATAACAAAAGGAAGCCTATGATTGAAGTCAACCAGTTCTATAATATTTGAAGTATAGCTATAGCTAAATAAACTAATATATTTAAAGAAAGAAAATTTAAAGTTAAAATTTAAATTTAAAATTTAAAATTTAAAGAAAGAAAAGCATTAAGATTTTATGAGGGAACAATGAAGGTGTCTCTTTTGTTCTCACTTTAAGAATGTGGAAAGATTGCCATCTGAGTTTTAAACTAATACAAATTTACAATTAAAGAAAGAGAGCAGGCCATTGTAAGTAATCTAAGATACTATGTCTTAAAGGGAGACTGAGATTTGAAACATTCTGAACACACTGAAACATTGTGAAAACACTGATCAGGATAAATTCGAATATGACTGTAACTAAAAAACATTAAATTCTGTCACTCATATTTCACTCCTTCTAAGGAAAGACTGGGTTAAAAAGAAAAGTAGACAAAAGAAGATACTCAAATAGCAGACACATAAGATGCTCAACATCACTTGTCACTATGGAAATGCAAATTAAACAGCAGTGAGTTACTACTACACACCTATTAGGATGGCTAAAATTAAAAAACCTGACAATATCAATTGCTGGTGAGGATGTGGACCAGGAATTCGCAATGCAAAATGGCACAGTCACTTCAGAAAACAGTTTGGTAGCTAAATAATGCTAAACATGGTCTTGCCGTATAATTCAGTATATCATGCTCCTTACTCAACTGACATGAAAATTTATATTCATACAAATATCTGTACATGACTGTTTATTCCATAATCACAAGTTGAAGTCACCAAGATATCCTTCAATATATAACAAAATGGAATACTATTTAACAGTGAAAAGAAGCGAGCTATTGAGTCATGCAAAGACAAAGATGAATCTTAGGTACTAAGTGAAAGAATTCATTCTGAAAAGGCTACATGTATGATTCTGCAACATTCTGGAAAAGGCTAAACTATTCAAACATTGAAAAGTTCAGTGGTTGCCAGTAGTTTTGGAGGAAGGAGTGCTTATTAAGAAAAGCACGGGGTGGGGGGGGCGGCGCCTGGGTGGCTCGGTGGGTTGAAGCCTCTGCCTTCAGCTCAGGTCATGATCCCAGGGTCCTGGATGGAGCCCCACATCGGGCTCTCTGCTCAGCGGGGAGCCTGCTTCCTCCTCTCTCTCTACCTGCTTCTCTACCTACTTGTGATCTCTGTCTGTCAAATAAATAAAATCTTTAAAAAAAAAAAAAGAAAAGAAAAGCACAGGGGAATTTTAAGGTAGTGAAACTCTTCTGTATACTACTGTAATGGTAGCTACGTGACACAATGCATTTGTTGAAACCCAAAAAACTACAGCACAAAGAGTGAAACTTAACGTATGCAAATTTTAAAATACGATTCAGGAGGTCAAGGGATCCCACCACAAAATGCAGACCATGACGTAAGAATCTAATTGTACAGTTGGGGAATAAGTTGCAGATCTAAGACATCTTAGAGCAGAGCTTGTAAAACCAAAGACAAAAACAACTGTGCATAATCACTATATTCTTTTGATCAAGTTGTTCTCAATGGGGGTATGGTTAAAATTATGAAACCAGTATACATGTATACTGGATTGAAAAATTAAGTAAAGGGATGATCATTGGTGGGAGCCAGGTTTTTCATCACTGGACTGAGTGGGAAGTTACAGATTAGCAAGGAGAAAAGGCTAGAATGATCCATACTGTAATGGATTAGAGTTGGCAACTTTAATATGAACTCATGTTTAGTTTAATCTAGATATAGATGGGTACATAAAGAGATATTTATAAATATGTACATATACACATTTATTTCCTTGCTGTTAGCTAAAGGAACCTAGAAGCAAGGACACTGCAGCAGAAGTAAGCACATGTAGAAATCAGATCTTGGTTTCTTTTTTTTTTTT
>ML101449.1:0-45061 GCA_003697995.1 Taxidea taxus jeffersonii
TTTGGTTGGTTTTACATTCGAGAAGAAAGACAACAAAGGGGACATAAGGAAGTCCCTCATGTCCAATTTTCTTTTCAAGCCCGAGCTGAGAGCATCGCAAACACTCAGATTCTCCAACACTCACGAACCCACCACTTACTAACTGCCCTTGCCCAGACGAACATGTAAACTAAGATCACTCTGGTGCAAGCTGCCTTGCCCAACCCCAGCACATTGGTCCGTGAGATGCTGAGATGCATGCGTCAGGCTGGTGCCTGTGCCTATAAATCACATACCCACCAATAGGCCTGCCCCCGAAGACCACACAGGCCCAGCATTTGGGAACCGAGAAGCATCAAGGCAAAAACACGGGAGTTACACAGGGCGCCAGACGTCCCTCAAGCTGACAAGAGCTTTGCAAGGTAAGTGGTAGACTGTCTCCGACCTACAGATGAGGAAATGGAGATTCACTTAAGGTTACAAAACGGAAACTGGGGCTCCTCTTTTCAAGTTCACTGTTCTTTTTTCTTGGAGAGATGCTGAAACCCTCTAGATAGGCAGAGTACCATCCATCAAGCTGCAGAGAGCGCCGGCCCCAAGAGGACACCTGAGCAGGGGATCCAAGCGGCAAATGTCCCGCCACAGGTCCCAGCACGCCTGAGGCCCCACCGATACCTGGACCCCGTGGCTGCAACACAAGCCGACAGACCCCATCTCAGGTCCAGCAGTCCGAGCTCAGATCTGCAGAGGCCACACCGACAGGCCTGACCGGCCCGAAGAAGCTGCACCCGGTCCCTCCCGTATGGACGGGGGAAGGACCGCTTCCTCAGGGAGGCAGGGTGGCTGGAATGCCGCCCGAGTACAGCACTCTGCCACCAATAGGCAGTCGCATCACAGCGCCACAAACAGCTGTCCGTCCCACCCGAGCAGGACACCCACCCGAAAACCAGGGACTCGCCTGATACACGTGGAAGGCATTCGCCGCTTTGCCCCGGAGAAACACCGATGGGATCCACACGTTGATCAGTGCCCGTGTTGATCTGCCCAAAGGAAAGATCCAAAGTTGTCATTTTAATTTACTAAGAAAGTGAGAGGAAACCATCTCCTCTAAGAGGCATTACCCGCAAACTACTGATGACAATGGCTGGTGCGCACAGGAGTCCATGGGCCCAGTGTGAGCGTGTTCAGTCAGCCCCCAGCCTTGTTCTGCAGGGACTTGTGTGTATGTGTGTGTGTTCTTTACATTCACAGTCTGAACTTCGGAGCAAGCAAGGGCTGCCCTTCCATTCTTACAACTGAGTCACTGTGACTCAGAATTTACCTAAACCGGTTTCCTCATCTGAAAACGGGGCTGATAATCGGAAGCCGCCAGGCGGACATGAGGGTCACGTGCGTTGATGACCACCCAGAGGAGATGCACCCTCTCCTGCCTGTGCTCACTCTAGATCCTAGCACCCATTTTTAAGATCAGACTCCGCAAAAAGGTTCAGGAGGCTGACATCCACGGCTAGGCAAGCAACAGCTATTCAGGGTGGGGAAGGGGAAACCTGGAGGGCAAGCACAAACACCCCTCTTGCAACTTTCCAGAAACACTGTGTATGACTCCAATAAGCCAAGACTTAAATTCAAGTGTGAATCATTTACTGAGAACCTACAATGTAGGACTCCACACTTTTACCTACAGTAACCCCATTAGTCCTCGCAGGATATTTAAGGGGTCTTCAAGGGTCACTTTGGTTCTGTCGGTTCTGTGAGTTTTGTCTTACGTGATGACTTTCACCCAACTGTGAGTCTCTGGGTCCACACATCCACCACCACTCATCTTCCACCAGCTGAATCCAAGGCTTGCAGACAGCGCCGACTGTCACTAACGCTGGAAAATCAACCCTGGCGATCATCAGAAAACGGTAGTGCACAGTTCTGGAAGGGCTGGGAGGTTCCAGTCCCGGCCTCTACTTAGAGTCATTCCAGGGCTAAATGCTTTTTCCTGAACTTTCCTCCTCCCTCAAGAGCAGCTCATAGCCATGCGCCAGCCTCCTGTGCTTAGAAGACAATTTGAGACGGTGGAAGATCCCGTGACTCAGTGGCCTCCCCATCTCTACAGCGGAGAGCAGGTTAGTTTCACAAAGAAGTGGTTCTCCCCTGAAGCAGCATTTCCTTCTAAGCTCTGAGACGAGGTGCCAACCTCCTTCAGGGAACAAAATAATTCATTACTTCCTCAGAGCTCCAAGCAAAAACTGCAATTCTGAGCCATCAAGTTGGCTTGTAGCTGTAATGGCTTTCCTCTTGGAAAGGTCCCCCAGATTGTACCAGGGGCTAAGTGGCCCCCTTACATTTCTGTCAAGGGGGTGGGGGCAGTGCAAAAATGTACCAAACAATCTGCTTTTTGTTAACCTTCCTGACTGGCAAGGGCGACACACCCGGGCTGCCTTAGGCATCTCTCCCTTTCAGAGCATTGTTTCCATGACTGGGGTACTGGGGTGGCACAGTTGGTTAAATGTCTGACTCTTGGTTTCAGCTCAAGTCATGATCTTAGGGTTGTGGGATCAAGCCCTGCCTAAGGCTTGACACTCAGTGCAGAGCCTGCTTCCGATTCTCTCTTTCCCTCTCCCTCTGCTTTACCTACTTGTGTTCTCTCTCTCTAAAATAAATAATCTTAAAAAAAAAAAAAGGGGGGGCGCCTGGGTGACTCAGTTGGTTAAGCATCTGCCTTTAGCTCAGGTCATGATCCCGGGGTCCTGGGATCAAGATCTGTGTCAGGCTCCTTGCTCATCAGGGAATCGGCTTCTCCTTCTCCCTCTGACCCTCCTCTCTGCTTGTGTTCTCGCATTCTCTCTCCCTCTTTCAAATTAGTAAATTTTTTAAAAATCTTAAAAAAAAAAAAAAAGAATTGTTGGAGCACCTGGGTAACTCAGTCGATTAAGTATCTGCCTTCAGGGGCGCCTGGGTGGCTCAGTGGGTTAAAGCCTCTGCCTTCGGCTCGGGTCGTGATCCCAGCGTCCTGGGATCGAGATCCACATCGGGCTCTCTGCTCAGCGGGGAACCTGCTTCCTCCTCTCTCTCTGCCTGCCTCTCTGCCTACTTGTGATCTCTGTCAAATAAATAAATAAATAAAATGAAATCTTAAAAAAAAAAAAAAAAAGCATCTGCCTTCAGCTCAGGTCATGATCTTAAGAGTCCTGGGATCGAGCCCTGCATCGGGTTCCCTGTTCAGCAGGGGAGTCTGCTTCCCCCTATGTCCCTGCTCACGCTCACTCTCTCTCTCAAATAAATAAAACCTTAAAGGAATGATTTACATGACCATCTCTCTCCTAGACATTAATTCATCTGTTCATTCTTTTATTTGTTTCTTCGTGCATAAAGCAAGCACTTACTGAACACCTACTAGGCATCAGTCACTACTCTAGGCCCTGGAGACAGAACAAGGAAGCAGGCAGACCCAGTCCCCACCCTCAGGAAGAGGCAGAGAGACCATTCCCTCAGCCTGCAGAATGTTCCAGTACACTGAAGAAGAAAGTGTCCTCTGGTGAGGGATCTCCATGTTTCTGTTGGATCGAGCTGGTTTACAGATTGTCCGAGTCCTCTGTTTGCTTGCCAGGCTTCTCTCTAGTTGTTCTACTCAACACGGAAAGTGGGGTACTGAAGTTTCCAGCTATTTCTCCCTTCGTTTCTGTCAACTTTCACATCCTGAGTTTTGGGGCTCAGTTGTTAGTCCATATGTGTTTCTAATTGTTAAGAGACATTATTTAGTTATCATTGTTGTTAGTGCCACACCAAGGAATCCTGGATCTCAGGACAGTGAAAGGCGCTGGTGGGGGTGAGGGGCTGAGGTGTCGCTTCGGTCGGAGGCATCACAGAGGCTGAGGCTGAAAAGGTGCTGCGGGCAGGGGGGGTTGGCTCGTGTGAAGGGCACAGCCCAGATCGAGTCTGCATCTGTTGGAATCCTGGCTTCCATGTGTCGTCTGGAGGACAACACCCATGTCGTGGGGCTGTCAAAGGGACTCAGTGGGTGAGAACAATGCCTGGCACAGGTCTGGGAAGAGTGATCCTGAGCAGGGAAGACTGGATGAGTCGGAGGAGTCACGGTGGCCGGCGGGGCTGCGTGCAGAGAGAAGACAGGGCAGGGCTGAGCAGCAATCCAGAGGTCAGCAAGGGCCTTCTGTGCGAACTACGTGAGGGACTTTGGCCTCCATCTTGAGAGAGGAAAATGGCGCTTCCCTCCGGCTTTAGTGGAGATGCACCAACCCAAGGGAGGGGGCTGCAAATCTCCAGGAGAGAGATGATGGAGCAGGACCAGGCAGTGGCTGCTTGAGGGCAGGGGCTGTGGCTTGCTCATGTCTTCCATCAGGGACCTGGCATGACCCCTGCCCACAGGAAGTGCCTGATGGACTTTTGCTGTAATGGTGAGCCTTCTGCCTCACAATGGTCTCTGAAACCCCTCCCCCACAGCTCTCACCTCTCTGCCCAGCTTGTCCCGACCCCGGCCCCTCACCAGGTTGCCATCCCATAATCCTCTTCACACTGTACCCCCCACCACAGGCCCATGGGAGGCAAGCTCACCCCTGATTTCCATCCTTCATGGCTTCACCTCATGTTAACTCCCTCGCCCTACACCAGCCTGACAGCCACCCAAGGACCGAGCAGCCTCCTGAACTCTCAGTGTTTTTCATCACCTCCCTGTCACTGCCACCACCGCCCTGTGAGGTTGGTAGCGCGACCTTCACTGTATGAGCGAGCAACTCGGGCCCAGCAAGGTCTAGCGATTTGCCCAAGGTCATGCTGGTGTGAGACCTGTAGCCGGAAAGGCAGGGAAGGTCAGCCTGGCTCTGATCAATGCTCCGAGGCCTGGCCCTAGCCCTCCAAAGGTAGGTTTAGCCCCGATGACACCTCTCAAGCTGGGCCACCTTTTGCTCAGGACAACTGAGTGACAGCAGAGGGAGGCTCTGTTGGGCCCTAACCTGGGTCCCACTCCACTGTCTTTAGCCATCCAAGGGGACTACCTGTCCAAACCCCAAGGCAACCTCATCTGAAGACCAACTGAGTACTTCAGGAGGTTACCGTCAAACACACCACACAGAATCACATCCAGTAACAGATCAGACCCATGCCCCGAACCACTGCTGTTTCCAGTAACTCGGAGGTTGTAAACTCCAATTCCTCAGCATAGTGTGTCCCTGTGTGAGGGATGCAGCCATGACTCAGCTCCCACTGTGGCCTGCTAAATAGTGAAGACTTTTTTTTTTAAGTGAAATGTACATGTTATACGATAGCTTCCAAGTCCTAAATGTTGGCTAAAAAAATGAATTGTGAATTCAATTCACAATGTGAATTCATGAAAAAAATGAATTTCCAATACCCAGGAACAGAAGTAAGACATATCTGAAGGCCAGACTCGGGCTGCAGGCCCGAAAAACTTCTCACCTCTAAGATATCAAATCAGCCCGTGCACCCTGCAACAGTGATTTTAGTATCCCCCTGTGGTCTTCTGGGACACAAGGCAAACAACAGAGTCCCATTTCTAAAGGCCCCTGGTGAGCAGATGCCGTGGACTTACATTTCAAAATCCGACAAACTCTGGTCTTCGGACGTTTGACTCAAATCTCCGGGCACCTGCCATCGGGAGAGGGGGAAGGGAGAGAGAAAAACGCATCTTGGTTACTGCGGTTTTGCACCATCATGCAAGAACTCTGCCTCTCAGTGCTCCCTGAACATTTCATGTTCAGAACAAGGTGAAAACGCAGTCACCGGGAAAGTGCAGGTGATTTTGTGGAAGGACGGTTAGAGACGGTGTTCTGATAATGAAAACATGGCACCGTGAGGGATCTCCACTCTCTTCACAGAGAGAGGGCCGCTAATCCTATTGAGATAATAGTAGGCTTGCAGAATCATGTAATTCTGGAGCTCTAAAGGCCTGATTAGGATCTGAGATTCGAGAGATCAAATGAGCAGTGGGAAAAATATCCACTGTCACCGCGATGAACATCACACACACAGACACACCTAGGACGTCAATACGAAAGGCCAATGTCAGCTCCAGACGGCTCTCCCCTTGCCGCCCATGATGCAGGAGCAATTTAAAGCAGCACACAGCTGTGGCTGCTGACTCAGATGGGCCCCAGGGGAGCGGGACTGGGTGAAAGATGCGGCACCGTCTGGCCGGATGGCAGGCACGATGGCAGGCAGATCACCAAATGCTCAGCACTAGTGGCTCCTCCAGAAATGGTGACGCTACAGTCACGCCCAGGGACAGAGCTTTTCTTCAACTGGAAGGATGCCACTGGGAACCGGGAGGTCCAAAGGGAGGCTGGGGGCTCGAGAGGGCAAGAGCACGCACTTTACTCCGCACCTGTCAGAGCTTCCATGTTACCTGCCATGTTCATCCGTTTCCCTAACAATTTCAGGGAGGGGCAGCTCCCCCCTCCCCCCAGCTCCCAACACACAAACACACTTCACAGATGAGGAAACAGGCTCTCAGGGTGGCTGAGACCTTGCCCAAGGCCACACCTGCAGGAAGCGGATCTGAGCTCAGGTCTGTCCAACTTCAAAGGGTCTTCTGCTACAAACCCTCAGTAAAGGCAGGGAAAACCAGCTACAAGGTAGAAGACAGTAAAACCTGAACCCTTCCAGGGGCCTGGAGACACAGACGGTAACCCCCTCTGAGGCAGGAGAAGGCCATGGTCATGGAGGCTGTGTTCAGGGGGCACACAGCTCAGGGTCAAACCCCGCTCCAGCTGTTTCTGGCCCTGTGGCCAGGAGACACCTGTCTGCTCTGTGCCACACTGTCCTCATGTGTAGAACAGGCAGGACATTCCTATACCTGAACTACATGTTCTGAACACAAAATGTGCCGCCTATAGATTATACACAACAGAGCCTGGCAGGTGGGACGTTCTCAGGAACTGTGCACTACACAAATAACCTGGCAATTACTGAGAAGAGCAGGGCGTTCTGTCACCCTTGACACCAACAGAGAATCTGTCCCATCAGCCCAAGGGGTATCTCTCACCCCACATACGGCAGCCCGGAGCGAGAAGCACCCCATCCGAGCCCCTCGTGTGTGGAGCTAAGCAGTTACAATGGGCTCCAAGAGCAGCTTTTGCTAGCAAGTTGCTATTGAGCGATTCCTTCAAACCCAGGAAGGAAAAAACCTGCCTACTGCCAACCTGAGAAAAGCTCAGTTTAAAAAAAACCAGGCACTCACTGGGCTGGGGCTGAGTGTGGCCCCGCTGTGAGGGTGAGCATCATTTTCCCGTGGACGGCAGGCAAGAGAGGCGGTTTCATCTATTAGGGAAGCCACGAGGCTGCACCCACAGTCCCTAGAGTCCCTACATCAACATCCTCTGGCCCCTGATCCAGACAGCTCACTCCCAGGATCTATCTACACAAAATAATCCAAGACATGGGCCAGGATTTACGAAGACCATTCCTCTTTCCGTTGCTCAGACACGTTGAAAATATTTTTTTCGAACAACTATGGAGAAATGATTCAGGAAATTATAACATGTCTGTATGAAATGGCCAGATTAAAAAAAAAAAAAGGGAGTTACACATGCACACCCATGAGGGTACAAGCATAATAATAGTTCTGGAGAAATATATAAGAAAACCAACAGTGGCCATCATTGCTAATGCAGTAGGAGTGGGAATGTGGAGAAAGAGGCTGAATTTTCATTTGCTGTATTTCCATTAAGATTAAAAAAGTATCTTTTGAATCAATTGCTTTAGAAAAAAATTCTAAATGTGACTTGAAGAACAAAACAGCTTCCCGTGTGCTGTAATGAGCTCTCCAGGACAGATCAAGTGAGAGTCTAAGCAGGGTGCAGATGGCAAGTCTAACACGCTACCTGGGGCGCCAAAGCAGAGAGTTAAGACTATCAAGTTGGGTTCATTTTTACATAGAGAAGCATTAGCAGTGACCTTGAAGACACCTAGAAAAGGGGCACCATGCGGGCATCAGGGGGTGGGAGTGGCGGGTGCATACAATGGAAAGGAAGCTTTTTATTAAGCATTCCTTTGCATCGCTGGAGCTTTGAAATAATGTACTGCCAATTAAACATTTAAATAAAAACCTATTACCTCACCAAAAGAGGGTTTCTGATAAATTTTTAATGGCACAGCAACAGCTCCTGGTCTCTGTGGGAGCTGCACATGCCCAGCGTGGGTACTATTGTGACTTAGGATGTCCCCGTATCAGTGCGGTGAGAAGGAAGCAGTCGGAAGGATGACCCTGGCAGAGCTCAGGAGAGAGAGGGCAGACAGATGTGTGGGATGTATCTGAACTTTCTGGCGTTGTCTCGGACGAAAGTGCCTGTTTGCCTGGCGGGTGTAACCGTAAACATCTCTTACATACTAAGTATCTCGCATTACCGTGTAAAGTAAACAAGATACTCTTTTTCAACCCGCCCCCGCCACAAAAATGCACTTGCAGTGCCGAACGCCAGAAAATAGAGACT
Source organism: Taxidea taxus jeffersonii (assembly GCA_003697995.1). Taxonomy (NCBI): domain Eukaryota; kingdom Metazoa; phylum Chordata; class Mammalia; order Carnivora; family Mustelidae; genus Taxidea; species Taxidea taxus. The sequence goes on from ML101449.1 coordinate 8,433, forward strand.
TTGCTTTCCAACGCTCTTCTCTTACACAGGCAGGATGGGAAAGGACAAGGGAGAGGCTCGGAAGGCACGTCACCGAGCAGGTATCACTCTCCCCTTGGTGCTTCCTCACAGAGCCCTGTGGACGTGGCCAGGACTCTAGCACCTTCTCCCGCATGGCTGTGGGGCGGCTCCTGGCCTCTCTTCTCGGAGCCTACCTGCCCGCACCCGGGTCTGGGGAAGGCTGTTTGTGCATGAGGCGAGAAGCAGGTACGCAGGCTGAGGGAGGGGCTCCCAGGCTCCGAAGTCACCAGCCGCACCGTGGCGCATCATGCCGCCGCCTTTGCTCAACCCCATTTCAGACTGGACGTGAACAGAGCTTGGACCCAGGGAATCACATGAGGGAACAGGGTGGGTTCTGACTGGGCTAACCCCACAGAGCTGAAGGGAAAGGGTGACCAGGAGGACTCAAGTAAAAGAGGTGAGGGTTTGAAGGACAGACATCACTTGACAAGGTAAGAACAAAAAAGCTTCTTCTGAAACGATCCATTCTCAGAAGGCATTTTCTTCTTGACGGAGAAGTTAACCCACAGGGGTGCTGATTTTTAGGGAACATTCTGGACAATGGATCTATGTGGCTGGGAGGCATTGAGCCCTCCTGGATTAGAAGCTTTTCTTCTCATTACGCGGCATTACTGGCATCAGCGAGCCAGGAGACACGGATGTGTCTCGGTGGGTTCCGGGAGGCTGGCCGGAACAGAATCTGTCACCTTTCCAAACTCTGGAATGTATCTAGCAAATCAGGCCAAGCTCGACAGCACCTGAATGCTAGCACCGATCCCCAAACTTAGAGCAATTCTAACATTTTGTCTTTTCGTGCTATCTATCTGGACCGGTACCACCTGTCACCTGGGGTTTACAGTCCTCATCCAGAAAATTCATTTTACTCCATAGTCTGGAATGAAAAAAGTGTGGGGCAGGGAGTACTTTGTAAGAAAAGTCAACTTTCTATTGCCACTGGCCACAAACACCCCTTGTAACACCCCTGAAGCTGCAGGCGATCCTGGAGGACGGACCTCTGGGATTGAGCCTGTTTACTTCACCCTCAGCAGGGAACATAAAAAAGTGATGAGCAGCATGGATGCCCTCCTTCCCTCCTCCCTGGCCCTGCAGACAAGGCAGGTCCCCATGCAGCCTGTGGCCTGGAGACTCACACAGCAGTATGCAGGGACAGGAAAGGCAGAGTCCGTTTCGGGAGGAACAAAGAAGCCATGATTCCCGGGTCCTCCTGGACAAACAGCCCACGTGCTACAGACACATGGATGGGGAAGGACAGGTGAGACACACGAGAATCTGCTTCTGGGGTGCATCAGCAAAGGAGCTTCCCCCATCTCTCCTGACTCTGGATTTCCTGGGTTTCTGGTGGGGGGGGGGACAGCTAACCACAGCCCCTCACGATGCCAACATGGAATTCAGACACTGGTTTACTCTGGTGCTGTGACTAGGAACTCTTCAAGCCTAGGATAAGAGCTCAGATAACAGAGATTCTGCTAAAAAGAATGACAGCTGTGCTGAGTAAATGCTTATTTAAATAGGAAGGGAAGGAGGGAGGAAGAAAAGTAAGAACTAATCAGGCAACTGCCAGCACCACAGGACAAAGTCTACCTCCTTCTACTTCTAGAATCAGGATCTGAGCAGGGGCAGGGAAGGTGGACACAGGACACTCCCCTTCCTTGGAGCCAGCCTCACTCCCAGTCCTGGGGGGCTGCGAACATCCACACACCACCACCAGGCATCATCAAAGGATTCCTACTTTACAAAGTGCTTTCCCATCACAACTCTTCCTACATCCTCCTCCTCACAGCCCTGTGAGCACAGGCATCACTCCCATTTCCCAGGCAAGGACAAGAGGACTCAGTGTGGATAAATGGAAGAATCAGAGATGCCATGAGGTCAGCACCAACTGCCAGAATAATGGGTGCGCCATCTTGGATGTTAGTGCAATGGAGCCCCAGATGGTGGCAGCCCCAACTGTCAGAGCAAAACCACTCAGCGGAACACCAGGCAGCCCAAAAAGTAACGTTCCCAGGGCCACTCAACTGGTAAGTGACAGAGGTGGAGTCTACACTTTTGTCACCAAGCTATGCTGCCTCTCGCTCCGAAGTCTCTGGTCTTTGCATTTTGCTTCGCATTCTGGGAAGCGCAGAAACTGAATCAAGCCAAATCCACAGTGAGGAGGCTCTGCTGGTACAGAGAGCTCTGATGCAGTGAAGAAGGTCCATGAAGACGCAGCCGCTCAAGAGTAGATGTGCACAGGTGTACACATGCGTCTAAAACCCTAAGCTTTTCTTAGAGCCTGTCTTCTTTGATACCACAGGGTGATTTCTGGGCAGGCACCAGCCCTAAAGGAACAAGGCAGGGGACTGACCCAGTCCAAGGTGGCTGGCTGGCTTTCACCCCAGGAAAGCCCAGTTCCTTTCCCACGTTTTGGATATACACATCAGCCTACAGACTCCAAGCTGAACACATCAAGTCTCCATGGATTAGCAGAAAATCGGGCATTTTGACCATTAGGGAGGCTCCCACTGACCGTCATGATGTCACCCAGCTTCAACAAACCCTGGTTTCCTCCTCACTTACTAGTCTCTGACAAGCTCTGAACACCCTGTTAGAAAGAATCCACAAAGATGAGGGGACCCCCGTCCAACATGTGTTCAACACCTACCATGTGCCAATGTATTCACACCTTTAATCCTCAAATAACAGGGGAAGCAAGAATTCTCTCAAGTCACATTCCCATACTCTCTTCTCCCAACGTGTCGGTACAGCCGGACCTTGTCTCACCCTTCAAGATTCAGCTAAAATACACTTTCCTAGGAGACAGCTGCCCCGATGGGCAAAACTAAGTGCTCCCCACAGCCACCTCTCCAATCATCTCCGGATCGTGCCGTGTAGCCGGCCGCCCTCCCTGGGAGCGGGAGGACGCGCGCCCCAGGACACACGGCAGCCTGGCCCAGCCGAGACACGGAATCAGTATTTGTGACAGATGAGATGAATGATGATATAAGCTGTATTTCCACACTGAAATGTTGATCTATTTTGAAACTGCTTTGTTGCAAATTCACCATCTTCACGCATGAGAAGGATAACTCGGTCTGAAGACAAGAAAAATCAAAGGAAGAGAATTGTCATCTCTCTCTTCTAATTACACGGCTCTCAGATTTATGGTTCAGAAAAAAAAAGCAAAAGGCAGATATCACAGAGCAACCAATCTCTGTCCCAATCACAAAATGACACCCATGATTTATGCTTTCCAGGGTCACTTTCTCTCTCATCGATCTTTGCAAATAGCCTCTCCTTAAGCAATTAGCCCTCACTTTGCACTGCCAAAAACGACCACTATTTCCCAGCTCCCCCACCCCAACTTTCTCATTTTTTAAAGTAAGGAGCGGCACGGCTATCTTCCAGCGTGGCCAGCCAAGGCAGGGGACAACGGGCCCCGGCCTGCACTCTGAGCACTGGGTGGGCCTGGGCTTTCTGGGCCCGCAGGAGGCACCCGGCCCAGGTCTGGACCACTTTTAGGCTTCTGGGTTTACCTGTTCATTTGTTGTTTTGTTCTATGAACAATGAGAGGCATTCGTGTGGTTTAAAAATCAGCTGAGGTCCAAGACTCTCTGTTGTGAGTAAACCAATGGCTTTACGAAGACGTTTCAGGAGTTTGAGACTATCGTCTGGGAAGCCCCAGAAACGTGAACCAGTGCAGATTGCGACACTTCTGTGAATTAGGTTTTGATGGGTCAGTTTCTCCATAAAGACTATGAGGGTCTCAAGGACAGTATTCCTAGAGCTCACAGTGGTATCAGGCACATAGTAGTTGCTCAGTAAATGTTGGAGCAAAAGGAATTTCAGGGAGAGGAAAGTACCCAGTCGACTAAGAATGAACATCAAGTTTCTCTGCGAGTAACGAAGATGCGCAGACGACAGAAGCACACCCAGCTCTGCCGGGATGACACGGCGGCACCACGGATGGCAGTAAGAGCCAGGCGGCTAGCAGCGAAATGGCTCCATAAAACGGTACCAGCAGAGCCCGGCAGGACAAGTACTGGAACGGCACGGATCTCCTCTGCTAGCACAAAACGACCTCCAGGATATGACAGCAAGTGACTAGGGCAAGACCCAAAACAACAGGTCAGATAAAGTTCTATTTTCTTTTTTCTTTTAAAGATTTTATTTATTTATTTGACAGGCAGAGATCACAAGTAGACAGAGAGAGAGGGGGAAGCAGGCTCCCCGCTGAGCAGAGAGCCCGATGCAGGGCCCGATCCCAGGACCCCGGGATCATGACCCGAGCCAAAGGCAGAGGCTTTAACCCACTGAGCCCCCCAGGTGCCCCTAAAGTTCTATTTTCATTAGGAAGCTGGAAGACAGACACGCATTTGCGTTAACCATTTCCAGAAAGACACCAGAAACGGCCAACCGTGGATGCCTGCACGGGGAGGGCTCTGAAAAGCGAGGGCGTGAGGAAGTCAGGGGTATTTTTTACTGTACAACTTTATACCTTATCAAGCTTTACGATGTTCAAGAGTAGTTACCCTTTCAAAAAATAAACGTCACAACCTTGAGACTTTAAACTAAAGGGGAAACTTACTGTGTCTGTGATGGGGGGAAAAGCAGGACAGTGAGTCTGAGGTGGGAGGGGGGGACCGACCGGGAAGGCGCATCAAGGAACATTCTGGGCTGAGGGCAAAGTTCTGGGTCTCAGGCTGAACGGGAGCAGGCACCTGTCAGAGCGCAGAGAGCATGTGAGGAGGACGTACCGATCGATACGGGCAACTTGCTGTGAAGTGCATTTTAGGAAAAGACGAACTGATGGGGAGTAAAGGGCGGGAGGGGAAGCAGGGGATGGAGGGGTACAAGATAAAGCAAGGACAGTGAGCTGGTAATGGCCGAATGTCCGTGGTGCGTGTGCAGGTGTTCCTGGTGAAATTAACAGAGCAGTTTCAAACATTCCAGTAGAATGTTGGAAAAAATAAGTTTTGATCAACTGGATGATCAAATGAATGACCGAATGACCTTTCTAGTCTCCGCCCAGAAAAATGACACTATGTCCCCGTCTTACAAAGAGGCTATCACAGGATACAGCTTAAAAACGTGGGAGAAGCAGCATTAGAGAAGTGTGTCAAATGGTTAGGAAAACTACTTTGTGTTTCTGGATTCTGAGTTATGAGCAGTATTTATCAGCTCTTTAGAGATGAAAACGTGCTGTGATTTCTTCAACAGTAAATAATATTTTAAGAAGGGCTAGATCGGGACTTCGGTCTGCTGGGACTGAGTTCTGACTTCATGGTGTTGCCTCAAACAAGCCACCGCCTTTCTCTGAGCCCCCCTTCCTCCGGTACAGTGGGGCAACCGAGGCTGTCTCATGGGGGCAGCTGTGAGGGATCCCAGGGGCCCCCTCAGGACCCACCCCGCCAGTGCCTGGCAGAGAACGAGGGCCCACTAAGTGGCAGCTGCTCCCATCAGTCCCGGGTGGAGTTCAAGGGTGCTGCACGGAGAGAAGGCTGGGACCCGGCAGACTCTGCCCCACGAGTGGAGGGCCAACTGCTCCAGTCCACGGAGGCAAACACCTGCCAGCTGTCTAGACACTGAGTCCACAAACTGTACTAAGTTCCTCTTAAGGGCCAGACACCGTGGCGCCAGGGGGGCGGCAGCCAATGGGAGACACACAGCCTGGGGCTCATGTGGCATCTAGTCCAGCAGCAGAGACCGTCTTCAGCAACCTACCAACCCTGTTACAGTGTGCAAGTCTGTGGAGAAGAAAAGGGACAGCTGAGGCGTCTGGGAGGCGGATAGGGCCAAGCGACATGGAGGGAGGGTTGCTGGAGAGGAGGCTGAAGCACGGAGGAAAGACAGCGGGACTCTGGTCCTTGCGCGAACAGCGAGAAGCCCCCAAGGGGAGGTAAGCAGGGGAGAGCCCGGGCTAGCGGGCATGTTGCTTAGTCTCTCTGGCTGCAGAGTAGTGCCCGGGAGGTAAGCAAGCGGGGAGAGCCAGGAGCCACACACTTCTCACGGACACACACACCCCATCTCGACGGCACTCACGGGGGCGTTTGCCAATTTCTCTGCCCACTGCCTTCCCACCCACAGACGTGGGCAAATACAAATCGACAGCAGTCTCCGCTCTCTCTAGGCTTAGCTTATTAAGATGTGAAGCAATTCTCAAGAATCCTCAGCCAAATTCTAGGGCAAGACAGAGGCCCGTCGCCATGAGCATCAACGAGCCCAAGCTCACTCCTGCTACAGATGAGACGGAGAGGCCTGAGGAGGAAGGAACGGCCTCGCGGGGCTGTGTCTCTTGGCTGCAGGCTCCTACTGCCTCACCCACGGGGTTCTTACCGGCTCCTGGAAGGTTCCTGGGATTTGAGTAGCCGTCCCCAGAGCTTCGTGGCCACAGGCCCCCCTGCCCCCACACCCTCTTCAGCAGCAACAGCATCTACTCTGACCCGACCCCCATTTCGAGCTTCCAAGGAAGAGCTCCTCTTAAACGGAGGGTTACACATGCTGGATTTGTTAACAAAGAGAGAAGTCTAGAAAACGCTGAACAAAGGGCCTCACTCATTCTCATCTCACCCTTGGTGCCCACTCAGCACGCACAGAAAACGAGACACGGAGCAGCCGGAAGACACCAAAGCCATCTGCGGTTTCTGCGAACCCTGGCATCCAGAGCCACTCTCCCTGGGACCGCGGTCTAAGAGGGGTGCCCGTGTAGGATCTCCCAAAGTGCCTGCCGACACAACCTCGATGGCCACTTGGCACCCTGCCACGGGCCGCCAGGCAACATTTAATAGCAGGAAGAGGTATGACAGATGTTTAAACCACAGGTCTAAGCAGTTCTTACCACTGATGGGAACAGATGTGGGTGCATCGGATTGAGCCGTCGGAGACATCAGACCGCGAAGCAAACGGAAGGAACCCGCCCTTTCACCTCCAATACGGCCTCCGCAAACAGGACACCCCCCACCCCGCGAGCATGCAAGGGCAGGGGTATCGCCGGGGGATACCTTCCGCGAGGCACTTCCGGCCCTGAACTCAGCCCCTCCCCTACTCTAGGATCAGGAGTCCAGCAAACCCCGGCCCAGGGGCCGAATCCAGCCCGCTTCGGTGAATGGATTTTCACTGAACACGGGGATGCCCGCGGCTACTTAAACGTTCCATCCACAGAGCGGAGGGTGCACGACAGCCACAGCGTGGCCCACCTTCCTCAAACACACACGACCTGGGCACGTACGGAGGAACTTGGCCGACTCCTGCTCCAACGGACGGCGGAGCAGCTACAGAAAATTATGGGTGATTTCAGGGTAACGCCCAATTCTTCCTGGGGGGGAGGACGAAACGCTTGAATTCCACAGGCTCGTGAAATGAGGTCCAGAGGCTGAAGAATAAAAGGAGGCCCCAGATCGGGCTGGAGAAGGGGTCACTCGGGCCCTCAGACCACGGGAAGGCCTGGGCTGTCTGCTAACAACACACAGGGACGGTTTTTTACCATTTCAAGTGCAATGATTACGTCTGCAGATGGGCAGGCGTGCTCCCTCTCAAATCAAAGCACAGTGGCTCCGGATGGTTTCCTCCCAGGACTCTTTCCAGGGTTTTGATTTCTACTGCTTACCAGTAAGAAAGCCACGTCCTGGACGCTGCTTCAGGCCGCTGGGGTAGGCTTGGGGTGAGAGTATCTGCTCTGTACTGATGAGTTCTGGCTGCAGAGGTCCTCAGGGAAAGACAGAGAGCCTGGTGTCTTAAGGTCAGGCAGTCCTGGGTCTCGCCATGTGCTAACAGTGACTCCTTATGCCTCGGTTTCCTCATCTGTAAAATGGGGCCAGCGCTCACACCCTCGTCAGGTCTGCAAGCTGCCCGGCATACTGCCCACGTGGCTTAGTAAGCGCCCAGGAACTGCCACTCCTCCCCCTCCCATCCCACGCTGCCCTCCCCGCTCCCCGCACTAGGACTGCAGGAAGGCAGGTGTAGGCGGCTCCAAACTTTACAGTTGCCCCTTCAGCTCATGTTTGATCAGGATCCAGACGTCACCCCGTCTCCTCCTCTCTCTGGGACATCTTGACGCCCGCCCAGCAGCCACCGCAAACACAGCATGCTGGTCCCCGTGGGGAGGTCGGGATGCTCCAGCAGGTAGCCGGCTTTCTCCCAGGTCCCTGCGTCTTCCAGAGCCCCTCAGCCCTGCCGTGAGCAGCAGAGAACCGACACCGCCCGGCTTCCCCCATGGGTGCCAGGGCACAGAGGATCACACTCTCTGAGCCTCAGAATGCAGACCCAGGCACCACTCCCTTTTCTTTGACCTGTCCTTGCTTCTGGAACAAAGGCTTTTTGTTTTCTTTCTCAGCCATCATCTCTGTTATTTACAGTGAGCTGGCATCTGCATTTGCCACATGTTTGGGAATGATTTATCACAGGCTACAAATGGACCCATGCATTTTCCATTCCTTATAGCCTCATGGTTTCCATTGATTTTAAAGCAGACCCCACTTCCTGAATGGTGGGGTTTTTTAAAGATTGATTTGAGACAGAGAGAAAGCGAGCAGGGAGAGGGGTAGAGGAGGAGAGAAAATCCCAAGCAGGCTCCACGCTGAGCACAGAGCCTGACGTGGGGCTCGATCTCATGACCCTGAGATCACAACTGAGCTGAAACCAAGAGTCAGACGCTTAACCAACTGCATGCCCCAGGAGCCCCGTGGATAGCATTTTACCGAGAACCCCAACATTACTGGCAGCACCACAGCTGCCTGACCGGACAGCAATGTGATGGCCGTGGGTTGAGGGGCTCAGTGCGGAGCCGAAGGAATGAAGAGCGGGGACAGGAGAGCCAGCTGCCCTTTCAGTGCCGGATGCCGGGCCCATCGAGGAAGGGTCCCCCCACCCCCGAGCCTCCAGAGAGAGCAAGGCCGCGTTGGTGCCAACGCCTTGCTTTCGGGTTTCTGGCCTCCGTGACTGTGAGAGAACAAACATGTGCTGTATTGTAAGCCACCAGACTTGTGATCATGTGTCACATGCACGGACCCCTTGCTCCGTGCCAGGCTCTGTGTGACACGTCACGTACAGACGGGGAAGCAGGCTCTGAGGCGACCTGACTTGCGTAAGGGCTCAGGGCTGTAAGCGGCGCAGCTGGGAAGGGAACCAGGTAGTGTGGGCTCTGGTGTCCACAGCAGGGTAGGACACCGTCCCCAAAGAGCACGGCTGTGGGGGGAGACAGGCCCAAGCTGCATCTGTCACCCTGCCATCCCACCCAGAGCCCGGGCCTCTCCAGCCTCGCGTTTCATCGCGACCAAGCAGGCGGACACGAGCGCCCTGCTGGGCTCCCCACGGCGTCCATGAGAGGAACCGAATCCTGCGGTGTCGTCTCCCAGGGCCCAACGCAGAGGCAGCGCTCCCAAGGAGCACCTGAAGGAATATGTGAGAGAGGGTCCCGGTGTCACCTCTGCTAGGGACAGCCCTTTCAGAAGCCTGGGGGTGGGGGCTGGCTGGAAGGCATGTGGAGGGACATGATGGCTACAGCGGCAAGTCACTTCCTCAACTCACTCACTCAGCCCGGCCCGCTGTGCTGTCAGCTCTGGGAAATGCTGGGGCGGGGGGGGACGTAAATCAATCCCAGAGAACAGTTAAGGCATCTGATAAGCCCTCGAAGTCCAGGCCGCAGGACTCCCGAGACTATGGTACTGAGAGCAGAAAGTGAGAAAGAATTCCTGAAACTGAGCTCTGTCCACCAACACCAAAACAGCACATTCCAGAACCCGCCTCCTGGACAGCTTGCCCTGTGATGGTCAACACTGGAGACCGGCCAGAACTCCAGAACAGCACCTTCCAGAAATCTCACCACCTCCCTCCCCCAACACACACCAGTGCCCCCCACAACCAGCTACACAATGGCCTCATCACCACTGGGCAGCGCCCACTCGCCAGCACTGATGACTGAGGAAGCCAATCAGCGAAACCCTCAATTAGAGCCCCAAACTGTCACCACAGAGATCGAACACAAGAAGCAGGGCTGCCAGCGAGAAATCAGCCTGATTTTCAATCTGTCTTGTATCAATAGGCAGTAAATAATGAAGTTTTGCTAATGAACAGACGCCAGGCACGGGGCCATTTAAAAGCCATTTTACGATCACATGTCGCAACGTGGGATGTTTCCCCAACACCCTCTGAAGTGGACGACTTTTCGCAAGGATGTGTCTGGAAGTCAAAGCAGCAAGGGCGCACAGCCCTGCACCCACAGTCGCCCCCCACTCTGCTTCTCACACGCTGAGTGACAGCAGCCAGGTCACTTCTCTGCGCTGGGCTTCGTTTTGCCCCAAGGAAACAAAGGAGCAAGACAGAGGGGGAGATGGTGGCTGTTGGCGGCCTGGGGTACCCCCTTACCGAGAGCTGTGTGCGGAATGAGCCCCAGGATGAGCACCGAGTACCTCAGCTCCGTCCGCAGACCTGTCCTCGTGGTGCTAGCGCCTGGCTCAACACTGGGCCGTGGACAAATCGCTTTCATGGGAGAGGATGCGGGGGGCTCAGGGGGCCATGCTGGACAGAGTCGCATTCTCTCTCCTCACGACAGCTGGGAGGGTGACCAGCCCGGCACCACTGCTCACCAAGCTCGAAGCTCTTCAGTTACCCGACAGAGCGACACACGTCCTTGCTCTGCTGACCCTGGTTTGGCTCAGGGTCTGGGCTTCGCTCACCAAAAACATCCTGATGCAGAGACATTGGCCTCTTCCAGGTTCCAGCATTTCTTTTATTCTGTCTGCCTTCCTACGAAGGTCCAGCCCTAACAAGGAAAACCCAAAGGGAATCCCTCAGTCCCTGCTGCCACGGAGAGACTGGGAGCTGGCTGGGGACACAGACCACGGCAGGCTCACCCCCGATTCCCAGTTCAAAGCACAGTACCTGGAACTCGGGAACCCCAAATCCTCCCAACACAGGCACTGAAGGACCAGATCACGAAGACAAAGGCTTTTCATCCATGGGCCCCCAGATAAGCTGGACTTCTGTGATCGGAAACGCAGCCACGGCCATGACCACGTCCAGTGTCACTGCCCGGGAGCGCTAAGGAGGCACCAGGCTTTCGAGCTCCACACATACCGTTTGATGGAATCCTCCCAACCATTCTGAGAAGGAAGGCGCCACCTCTGGAGGTCACCAAGGGCACCCACAAAGAACTCTGCTCTTTCCAGATGCCTGGCGAGGCTGCACTGCCCCTTCCACCTTTGGTGAGATGCATCTGTGGGACTTACCTTGCCAATGCAATGTGAGAGAAGCGATGCATGCCCTATCTGGGTGGAGGCTTGGAGACAGAGAGAGTGTGCGTGGCCTGGCTCTCTTGTTCCTCTCCCACCGTCTGGGTCTGGGTGTGGATGGTGAAGAGACGGGGCAGAAGTCCAGCCCCCCAGAAGGGACACGTAATGTGAATGGGACATACTATTTTGTGTTTTCTGTGTTGACCTTCTGGAGCTGCTTGTCACTGCACATAACCCAGCATACTCTTGAATCCTACACACCCACCCCCATTTTACAGATGGGAAGACTGAGGCTCAAAGAGGTGACACATCTTGTCCAAAACCATGCTGTTACTGAAGCAGAGAGGCGTGGGAACACGGGAAGCCTTGGCCCTTGTTCCTTGGGCTCTGCGGAGCTGTGACTGCCCTGTTAGCCAGGCAGCATGGGGCTCCCCCTGCGAGCCGGGCCCATAGTGCTCCTGGCTGGAAACCACAGGCACCAGAATGCAGGGGCTGGTCACCTCTGCGTTTCCGAAGCCCAGAGTCCACCTTAAAGCAGGGCAACATCCCAGACACCTAGGTCCCCCACCCCCCAGACATGGGAAATCACAGGCTAGGAAGACTATTTCCAAGGGGGTAATACAGCAAGCAGCAAGGATTGAGTGAAGAGATGAAGACAGAAGGAGGACTTGAGGTCCAGACCAGGGAGGCCCTACAAGCCAAGTCCTGCCACAGAAGTCCCATATCATGCATTCCTACATACTCAACTGCTTATTTCTATACCATCAGCTCAAGAGAAGCAGTAACTTTGACTCCGATGCATCGTGACCACAGGGTAAGCCAGAACCAGTTATAAGATCCTGTTTGTGCACAAAATAGCCCGGGATTGCTTAGAAATGGTGCAACTTCTCCCGGCACTGGACCAACGAGAGCCTCCCGCACAGGGCTCCTTGAGGGGACAGCCAGGTGAAGGAGCACATGTGCTCGGCCAGTCCCCTGTGCTAAGCAGCTTTCTCAAATACATCCTGGTGGTCCCCATCTCTCGGCCTTCCTGCAATGGTGTGGTCCCCTTGCCCTGAGTGCACTGAGTGCCCCGGTGACCTGCCCTACTGAGGGGGGAGGGCCGAAGCAATGGGGTGCCGACTCCAGAGGTTAGCTCCTCACTGCCCTCTGCCTTGCTGGTCTCTTCTGCGTTCACGGCTTGCTCACTCTGATCAAGCAAATGGCGGCCATGAAATCGGGTAGAAAGAAAAGAGAGGGCCTCTAGCCAACAGCCCAAGAGGAGCTGAAGGTCCCAGACTGAGTGGCCTCGAGGAATGGAGGTGCCCACACAAGAACCAGGCAGGTGAGCGAGGCAGCAGAGCCTGCCCCGGCTGGACCTTGAGCAGCCTGCAGACCCAGCCACCGTCCTGACGGCGGCCTGTGAGCCAGAGGCTTCCGGGCCCATAGCAACCGTGAGATCGTCAGGATGGTTATTTCAGAAGGCTGTTTCTGCCACTAAGGTTTGGAGCAATTTGTTATGCAGAAATAAAGAACCAGGACAATCCCTGAACAAATGGGCCAATGAGCTGTGGGCGCAGTCCCTTAAGAGCTGGCACACCGCCAAGTCAGCCCCGAGGGAACTGTGGGATCCGACCTCCCGGGCCGTCACACGCTGAGACTGCGGTCACTCCCAGGGGGCGTCCTGCATGTCAGCCCAGCTTCAGGCACCAGCACGAGGGGGCTCCGTCCATCCACCACTCGCACTGGTGTTTCCCAGTGTTCTGTCTTAAATCAAAGTACCTATTTGACTTAGAAAATTTACTTAAAAATGGAACCACTCTGGCAAACAGCAGACCAGCTCTACTGGCTATACATAGAAAGCAAAACGGAGCCAACGGGTGCAGAACTGTTAGGACACTCGACGTGTTTGTGGTTCTGAATGCTGCCTGCACTACATTCCCTTGGGACGCCCTGGCCCCACTCCAGAGACTCCCCTCCAGCTGACCTGAGGGTGCAGACCCAGCCTCAAGACTTCCAGCTACTGTGGCTGACCAGCACCCTGACCCGAGGCCCACGCCTACTGTGGCTGGGAGCCCCGGAGGGACAAAGGGAGGGAAGCTGCACCAGTGCTGCTGTAAGTGGACCCCCAACCCCTCGAAAAGGAAACAACGCTCCCCCTTGCAGGGCCCATCGAGCTTAACACCTGACTCAGCAATGACCCTGCCCAACAGCAGGACCATAGGCCCCCGCCGTCAGGAGTGTGGATCCGAGGACCACGATGGGGCTCCTCCCTGGGCGGTCCTCCCCAGGGGGCTCCCTCACAAGATCACAAGATCTCTGAGCCTCAAACACCCCTGGGTCACGGGATGGGTGCCTCACACAGGGTTCCCTCTGCAATACAGTTGGAGGGCCCAGGGAACAGCCTGGGGCCCATTGTCGCCAGTGCCCCGGGGAACCCCTGACACCCAAGGAATGTGGACGTGCATCCCGGGAACCCATCGGCAAGGAGTTACACACACTGGATCGGGGGGATGGGCACGACCGAGACCAGCGGGCAGGGGAGGGGCAGTGTTCTCCATGCCAGCCCGGGATGCAGGGGGCCCATCTCCTCCAGCCAGCCCCGGCTCTCCCAACAACTATTTCTCCAACAAAGCTCTGGCTTCTTCTGACAGCCCCCAAGGAAGGCACGAGTTCTCTCTGTGACGGACGAAAAATCTCTTACTCAAATTGGAAACCGTTTAAATCGAGACATCAGGAAAATCAGGGGCGGGAGACATATGATAGCTCCTTACACATGACAGCAAATAAAAAAAGAAAACAGCAATGTTGATCGTCTTGTGACACCGACACGCGTGGTCCCTCGCCGGCGTCTGGAACCGGCACAGACTGTGTAGCGTCGGTCACGTTCACCCAGTATTTTCTGGGCACCCGTGCTCAGGACGCTCCAGGGAGAAGTGGGAACGCACAGTCATTCGTGCAGCAAGTGTCCCACAGTCTGCACCTGGCGCTGGGGACACAGGCGAGCATAAAAGGATGAAGGGGGGAGACAGCACACCAGCACCTCCGTGCCAGCTAGCGGCCAGTGCGGGGAAGAAGCAAGCATGGGGGTGCTATTTTATCGGGGCAGGATGAGACGGTATCTGACCCCCTACTGTGGATAATTAAGACGCAGTATCTTATTTAATTTAAACCTCATACAACTCTCTCTGGGGGGCACCCCCAGTCCGTTTCCAGACGAGCACGTGAAGACTGGAAAAGGATGCTGCTTACCTACCCCGTCACTTCCTGGTCACAAGCACCTGGCGACAGTACCTCTTGTACCTTAGTTTCCTTGTCCCTAAAATGGACATGAGAGTACCTACCTTCATGGGCTGACTGCCCCATGTGAAATACTTAGGAAAGAATCTGGTATACACTAAGTACCCAATAAATGTTACCTGCTGTTGTAGGCTGGCGTATAACTGCCACTCCCTTTTTTTTTTAAAGGACTTTATCTCTGATGCCGAAGTAGGAAGACTCCCACCACATCATCTGATGCCGAAGTAGAAGACTCCCACCAAACCGATGCATAATACGTATAAAGGAACCATGCTAACTACGCCAGCATTCCCTCTGCCCAACAGGCCCGTCTTCCTGACCAACCCCTACTCATCCTTCAAAACCCAACTCCAACATTTCCCCACTGAAGCCCTTCCTGCCAGCCCCATCAGTCACTTAACCCACCACCGTGCTACTACCATGGCTTTTCTACAGAACTATGTCTGTTGTTCACGCATCCATTCAACAAATGTGTCTCGGGAGCCAACCGCCTGTCACACATCATCATAGTCCATCACAATTACGTGTGAGCTATCTCTGGGTCCCTCCACTGCACAAACAACTTGCATCCAGCGGCAGAAAAGCTTAACTGGCTCGAGTTCAACAGAACCAACTCATAAACGCAGGAGGGCACGAGAAAAGAAGACACACAATCGGTGGGCCGGTGGGGAAAGAAGGATTATAGGAATCCAGAGGCAGTCACAGATAAAAACAACTCAGTCCTGATAGGGCCACAAAGGGCTGGAAAACAAGCTGGACCCCCAGGGAAAGATTTGGAAGAGAGGGAAGGAAGGAGACACCAACTCATGCTCATGAGTGGAGAAAGCCAAGTCTCAGCCAGATGTTAAAAATAGGGAAGCTTATGCGTATACCTCTTTGTGTAAATGCATAGTGCGTCTGGAAGGAGAGATACCAAACCACCCCTAGGAAAGATCTCTAGGAGAGGGACACTTGTATTTTGTCCTCTCTTCAACATATGGTTTACCTCTATTATTTCATTTCTTTCCCAAATATATTCTTGTTTATGTAAGTTAGAAAAAAAAATTAAAAGGATGTCTTCTGAAAGGCAGAAGGCAGAGAAGCAAGGCAGGGCACAGAGTCTGAAGAGCAAGTGCACATAAATGCAGGGGCAGAGCTCTGTGAGCCAAGAGCCAACAGTCAGAGGCGAGGAAGACGGTGAGAGTCAGGTGCTACTTCAGCATCCGCCAGATCCTTTTCACAACAAAGCTGAAAGAGACATCAGCACCGTATCAGGGTGCTGGGCACGACAGATGGTCGTGGGCCTTGCTGTGATGGGAGGGAGATGATGCCCAGGAGAGGTGCACACACTCATGCTGTCAAAGGGAGGGATACTCCAGGTCAGCCGGAAGATAAGAAATCCACTTTCCCAAGGCGAAAAAAAATCTAAGGGGACTTGGGCTTTTCCAACTTCATCAGAAACTTCGGCCGAGTCAGATCTTCAATGCCCAACTGAGAGCACCAGGCGCACCTCAAACCACAACCACCTGTTTTGGTGTGCACAAGTGTTTGAGTATCTGGTAGAAAACCATTTGAGTCCTAGTCGATAAGATCATTTTCCTTTAAAGTAAGAGCAGCCACTCTGCAGGCCCCATGGCAAAGGGGCTCAGGAACATGGTGGGCAAGGCCAAGATGGTGCCTGTCCTTCAAGAAGAGGTCATTTCCAAAAGAACAGACTAGCGGAGCCAGCAGTTCCACTTTTTTTCAAATTCATCAGGGATCCCTTTAACCAAGATGGATCTGTTCCAATCCAATCACATAATCTGCTGGTATCCCAGAAGAGCGACACCACAACATATCTGGGCAAAATCTACTCTCGATCCCACAAACCAACCAGCCAGGGACTCAATTTCCATGAAACCTACAACAAAAACAGTATTTTGTTTTTCTGGAAGAACATAAATCTACTTGAATAAGATGGGGAAAGCTTCTGGAGGAAACTGTGAGGTCATTCTGATACCTAGATGCCCCTGAGTTAAAACTGCTTACTGCCCAACGCAGCAGCCCTAAGTTTATAAAGGGCCAGGAGAGAAGAAATGGAGATGGGCCTTTATTTAAGAAAGAAAGAAAGAAAGAAAGAAAAGATTATAAAAATTGGGAAGAAGCTTTTTTTTTAAAAAAAGGAGAAAGTCACATGCAACTGGAAGGGAAAGTAGAACTAATCAGAAGCAGAGAGAAAAATTTATTAAATTAAAGAATAAGTACATATAATGTATCTAGTTACAGGGTTTGTACAAGTATTATCATGTGGTTATGTATCCTTAGAAATACTGTGTGTGTTAATTTAGCAGAAACAGATTAAGTTAGGAATCAATGGATACGTCTTGATGGGAAAGACTTATAACACACAGGAGTGACAGAATGGAAGAGGTCGGAGCTGTCTACATTTCAAGGATGACAAAAAGCAGTCCAGACAGGGGCACCTGGGTGGCTCAGTGGGTTAAAGCCTCTGCCTTCGGCTCAGGTCGTGATCCCAGGGTCCTGGGATCGAGCCCCGCATCGGGCTCTCTACTCAGCGGGGAGCCTGCTTCCTCCTCTCTTTCTCCGCCTGCCTCTCTGCCTGCTTGTGATCTCTGTCAAATAAATAAACAAAATCTTAAAAAAAAAAAAAAGCAGTCCACACAGTGCTACAGTCTGACCACGTGGGACAGAAGTCCTAGCCCAGACCCACCTCCACAAATCAACCTCAGGACCCCACTGGGTGCCTCGATCTCAGGAACCCTTCTTCCATGCTAATGACATCATACTGGGAAACCTACGAGCCAATAAAACACACAACGTTTGGGAGTAAAGCAACACAGGGTTTGCAGGGTGCTATCCACCCTTTGCCCGGGAGAAGCACAGGTGCAGCTGAGAGCAGCTTCCAGGGAAGGCGGAGTGAGGTCATAGCTACCGTAAGACATAAATAAGAACGGGCGCTGCTGGCACCAACACTGTGTGCGGTCTTGAGCAAGGGACTTTGGTTCGCCCGAACATGAGCATCCGGGTCACGTGAAAGCAAACACGGAAGAACGGGCTCATCTCCGGGAGGACTTGGTGGTAAATAAAAGAGGGGCACAGATCCCGTGGGCACCAGGGCATCCTGGCCGCCACTGCCTGCCACTGCCTCATGATCTTGGCTTCTCTTCCTTCAGAATCAGGGCCAGGAAAGGTGCCCAAGTTATCCCATCTAGACCTTGATCTCCAACCAAGCTACAAAGCAGTCAAACCAGAGAGATGCAAATCAGGTAAAACAGATTCTCGTCTTTGACCTTCCCAAGGGCAGAGCCCGCATCTTGCGTGTCCACCACACCCCTGCCACGTGGCCACATTTCGTGTGAGCCAGCCACACAGCACCAGAGCAACCGACAAGCAGCCTAAGCCAGGGCCGCCAATCCCCGTCTCGACGCACAGCTGAAATCATTGCGGAGCACGAGGTCTATTAATCTGGACTGTTCTGTACCTCGCCAGTGTTTCCTATTTGCATCGATATGAGACCCGCTTTGGGGCAAAGCTTGCACATGCTGCATTTGCCAACAGACACAAAACTCTTGTCTTCATGAAAATGTATTTTCAAAGTTCTGCATCCATAAGCCCTGGGTAGCCAGGTGCTAACCGCCCGAACTGTCAGCTGGAGCCTCTCTGGGCTCCCCCATGAAACCCAACCACCCATGGGGATGAGCAAGCCAGCCATGAGGCAGGGCTCAGCGTTTAACCCCGGCACGTCGGGGGAGACAGACTGGCCATCTGGAGGACCCTCTGCTTTAAGAGCAAGGAGCGCGTGTTCACTCAGGGTATTCGCCTATGGACAGAGATGCTGGGCTCCAAGAGGGGCTTTTATTCTGGGGCCCAGAGAGGTCTAAAGCAGGTTCTGCAAGCATCTTTCTGGATGATTTTGTGTCAAAAAACTAACATTTCTAAGCTAAGCCTCTATGTGAGACATATTTTTAGTAGCCTCTCTTAAATGGCACTTTTAAAAATAATCTCCTTCAAGACGGTAGACGATTAAAACACTGATGGTCCAAGTACTGAATTTAAAAGCCTCTTATAATTTGGGACATGATGTTTAGAGCTGCTGTGGGGCTGCAGACAATTTGGTACTTGATCATTAGATATTCTGCAAGTGCCACCCAGCTGAAAAATATATTTCTTATTAAGCTTCTCTACTTAAATAGCATCAGCCCCCAAATGAGATCACTCCCTCTGAAGGCTTTAACGATACCAAGAAAGTCCCAGGAAGCATTTCATTTCAAAGTATGCCATATTAAAAAACTTCGGATGAGGTTTTTTTTTTCCCCATCCACCTCGCCCCTGGATTTTAAATTACTTGTCTTCCTCTCCCACCGGCTCAGTCATTTCCACAGTAGAGGAAGGTGTCCTGTGGAAACATCAAGCAGCTTAGAGCAAGGAGTAAGAGCAAGTCTGTTATCCAGCAGGAGCCAGGAAGGCACCTTAATGGATAATCAAGGTTCCTGGTTAAGAGTGTTACCATGGAAACCACAGGTGCATGGTCAGATTTACACACCAAATGCTCCAGGAGTGACACTGTGCACGTGCCCAAGAAAAGGGAGAGGAACACGGGGCCCCTGTCTCAGGGAAGCGAGCGGTCTGCAGGGGAAACAAAGTTCAGCACAAAGTGGTAAGAGAGCGTGACAAATGCCATGGAAAGACCGATTAGGGGCTCAACAGGGGCTTGGGAGGGGAGCAGCCAAGAGGGGAGAGCTCACACAGGCTTTCAGAGAACTTGATCCTAAGGCAAGTCGCTTCACGGGGGCCCTGTGCAAAACACACCAGTAGGCCGAGGAAGAAGAAGGGGGACGTTTGTCAAGACGGCTGCAACGGACAGCGAGCTTCTTTCTCCACGCTGCACAGCAACGTGAGTGCTCACGGGAGGAGAGCACGTGGGAAGGAGCAGGGAAGGCAGAGATAGATCGAGCCAGCTGCAGACAAAGGTTCAGGCATGGGCACGAGACAGGCAGGCAGAGAGAGACCAAGGCACACATAGGAAGGGGCAGAGAAAGACAGCTGCAGAAAAAGGCAGAGGCCGAGGGACAAAGAGAGGAGCAGAGAGGGAGAGGGAGAAGCAGGCAGAGCGATAGACACAGGCACAGGAACGAAGAGAGAGAAGCACAAGGGACAGAAGAAGGAACAGAGAGCGGGGGCTAGAGAAGAAACTGAAAGAACAGGAGAGCAAGAACGAGGACCACCTGCTCTTGGAGGGCCACTGTGGAGGAGGCCCTGGGTGCCCGGGCTACGGTGCAGCTCAAGTGGCCAAGGCCCCAGCCAGCTGGGGGTACGTGGAAGGCCAGTTGGAGCCAACCCGCTGCACCCCACAGCCACACGGCATCACCGCCTCCCCTCCAGCCCCTGGGGACTCCTGGCCTGGGGAAGTCCCATAAGACAAACCATGCGTCCATGGTCCCCTCACCAGCTAGTACGTGGGTAATGTGGCCCTAACCCTCTCAAATGCATTCCTCCAAAAACATCTTGGCAAAGATGTTCCTCGAGGAAATAATGCTAGAAAATAGTGCATATAGTGCATGTTCTGTCTACCCACTTTGGAGAGCTAGGAGGCCCCATGGTGAGAAGTGCTACAGCAGAGAAACCCATGGAACACGCTCTGGGCTAACATTTTTCAAGGTAATTCCACCACCATGCCCCCCTTTCCTATAGGCACCAACTCTGCACACCCTCTGAATCATTGTTCTACTTTTGGGAAACTGCCTCCTCTTGATTCCAAGTTTCCAAAAGAGCCCTTTTGATATCAGGATGAACGGATTAGGAGGCTTAAAAAAAGAAAACCACTTTGATGTACAAAGTGAGACGGGGAGACAAGAAAGGGAGAGATCCATTTTGCAGGAAGGCAGTGGCAATGTGTGAGAGCTTCAACCACAGAGGAATGGGGAGTCTTTAAAACCACCCAGTGTGTTGGCCTAGAGCACAACAGACACTACATTTTGTTTGAAACAAACAAAAGGAAAAAAGTAAAATAAAATAAAAGAGTAAGCGGCATGGTATTTAAAAAATGACAAAGGATGAGATCCACATTTGGGGCTACCACAAAGCCACGTGCCCCGGGCTGAGTCATGATACCTCTCTGCCCACACTGTTAGCTGGGTGGAAAACCTGCATCTCTCAGGGGGAGAGGATACAAATGCACATGAACACCAAGCACAAGGTCAATGGCTAACAAAGGGGGAGTCCCCTCTCCAAACAGAGAGAGGATGGGTAAGAGTACAGTAATGGGGTGCGGGCAGCAGGGGGCAGGGGGAACAGGGCAGTGACTTCACACACCTGGAGTCAGACCCCAAAGTCATCTCTTCCGCCCCAGGGGAGGGGATCCAATTTAAGGGTGCTTGGAACAGAGAAACAGAGACCCACCAAGGGGGCAGAAAAAAAGAGGAATCCAGCTTCAATTATGTAAAGTGAGACCAAGTTTGCTTCCCGAGAGGGGGACAAACTCGCAGGTAATGAGTCACTTGGCCTTCAGCTCTCCCCGCCGAGGACTTTAATTGACCTCCCTGCCTTACAATCTTACAAGGTTCTATTTCTCTGTCTCCATTTATTATTCAAAACTGGAGCTGTGCTCCCAGAGAATTCTCAGGGCTGTAATCAAATCCTGCTAAAGGAAAAAAAAGAAAAGAAAGAGAGAAAAAACTCCAGCACTCATTCACATCTTACACCAGAGGGGGAGAAAGAATAATGAGCAGAGTCCTAAAAATACTTACATTCAAAAAAAAGAAAATGAGAAAACTTCAACCCCTAATCCCAAACTCATTCTTAAAATAAGTGACTTGGCTTAGAAGTCTGTAATATCACAAAAAGATAGCGCTGAGAGCAAACCATGTTCCTGGCTCCTATCTTTGCAAAAAACGATTTGGTCCAGGCAGTGCTCTCGGGCTCTGCACAGATGAAAGTTCTCGCACAGCAGCGAGCAGTCCCGGAGAACCTACTGTGTGCACCGTGCCGCAAGGCGCTGCGCTCTCAGAGATGAAAATGTCCGGGCCCTGCCCCCAGTGGTCTCTGGCTCAGTCACCCAGGGGTGCCACATTACTCCCCACTTCAGAGAATAGCAAACAGGAGCCGACTCTGTGCTGCCCCTCAGGCCCTCCGACACCCTGGTGGTGTGGGAGGAAGTCTAACCCAGGGGACACAGAGAGCCAGACCACGTGGAAATGAAGGGAGGAGAGGCTGAAATTCCCTAACACGTGCCTCTCACTAAGAGAGGCCTCCAGAACTGAAACCCAGCTTCCAACTTCCTCCTTCCTTTGGCCCCTGCTGTTTGACTCTGGGGAGCTAAGTAAAATGGCCCGAGGCAGTGATGACAAGGTCGTGTCCTCTGGGGGTCACTGACCAAATGGTGAGCTTTATGACCACTTTCCTCTCTCCGCCCTCTGGCCATCACAACCTGCCTGCAGGAAAGGATGACAGTCAGGGCCGCCTCTGTGTGAAGGGATGTCACTGTCCTGAAGGCCATTCAGACTCAAAGCAAAAGGAGCATGGCCTGGCCGAGAGAAGGTGGGCAGGCATATCAAAGGGGCCCAGGAAAAATCTGGATTTGACCACCTCCTACCTGCAACTTCCATTCATTCGCCCAATTCTCAACTCAGTGAGCCAGCCCACCTTACCTTGGGCCCAGCACAGGAATCACTGGGCCTCAAAGGGTGCAGCAGACAGAGAATTTGCTCTCATGGAGCAGAGAAGACAGGTAACAATCAATGTGGTTTGCCATAATGAGGCACGGGGGGGCCCTCAACACTTCTGTCTCATCTGCTGTATAGTTTTCTTTTAGACTTTATTTTTGCCAGAGAGAGAGAAAGCAAGAGAGTGAGAGAGAGCGAGCGAGAGAGAGCGAGAGAGAGCACACAAGCAGGGGGAGTGGCAGGCAGTGAGAGAAGGAGGTTCCAAGCCCGATTCGGAACTCGATCCCAGGACCCTGAGATCATGACCTGAGCTGAAGGCAGACGCTTAGCTGACTGAGGCACCCGGTGTCCCCCAGTTACCATATTTATAAAAGACGGTAACACCCCCACTTGTCATAGGCTTATCTTCAAAAATAAGAGACAGAATGAGCGTGAAGACCCAGTGCATGCCTGACACACTGTCAGAAACTTGATAAATCATGAGCTGGCGATGGATGCTGCCCACCCCACCCGGAAGGGTTTCCTCCATTAGGTGAAGGAGAATGGAAGGTGGTGATCATCCTCTCCAGGGCCCTGGAAATCTTCCAGGGCACGATCTCTGGGGCTTCACCCAGCCGAGCTGAGTCCCACGGACTGCCAGAAAGCCTTCTAATCCAAATGTAGGATTTCACAAGAATGTCATGCTCCCCGTTATCATAAAAATAAGAATGAGAAACTCAGTATCCATCAACAGAGGTCTGGTTAAATAAATTATGGGATTGCCAGTTCAAAGGAACACAGCGTAGCTCTATAAAAGAATGAGGTGGTTCTGTATGTAAAATAAAATAAAAAGATGTCTTAACTACATTGTTAACTGGAGGTGGCGGGGTTGGGGGGAGTCATATTCCAAACAGTGAATAGAGCAGGCAACTAGTTACTAAAACATTTGGGAGGGTGCACACAACTCACTCCAGCATCCCTCACTTCTGAAAGACAAACCCAACACTAGGGGTCATTACTGACTCTCGGGGGAAGGCTGGGGGGGGCCAGTGATAGGAAAGAGATCCACACACTTTTCATTACAAGCTCTTTTAGGTTACTTGCCTTTTTAGCATGGGTCTACCAAGATTTGTCAAGTGTCCAAAATTTTCCAAGTTGCAATTGTTTAAAGAAAACTCCAGTCTTACAAGGTATGCAGATCTGTCAGCTCTCACTGTAGGACCTTGGCTGAGTTAGTCCATATCGGAGCCTCAGTTTCCTCTTATCCGAAACAGGATCATAACAGTAATTACTGCTAGGGTCATGGATGATTAAATGGAGTACTAAAACCTTAAAAGTATTTAAACTGGGGGCAGAGCTCAATACATGCTACCTATTAAAGCAGGAGTTGTTGACTTAGAGCTGCTGGTTCACTGTTTTCATCGCCCTCAAGGAGAATGCTGCACTGAAGGCACTTTCTGGAAACGCACCTGCCAGGAGTCACTGATCCTTCCTCCAGCAGAGAGGACACACAGGCACTCCTCCAGGATCCGCACTGAACCTATCCTCAGGAACGGGACCAGTCCTTGGTCCTTGCCTGCCAACAAGTCCCCCTCCAGTAAGGCGGGCCTTGGAGAATGCCGGGAGGCAGACACACAGGAGCCACTTGCCTGTCCCCCACACCAGGTCTGCTCACACTCTGAAACACAAGTCAGCACAGCGAGTTCCCCATTCCTGCCGCCCCACTGTCCCTTCTCAGCGAGGGGGCCACAGATGGCAGGAAAGTGAGAAGCCACATCGCCCAAGTCTGTTACTTGAGACACAGCCAGGAAGGACACAGAGAGGGGCCCTCGGGACCTTGCCTGGAAGGGCAATGGGTAACACAAGGGAACTCACCCATACCTGTTCTTCCCCAACCCCCCAGAGCTGGTAGAGCTTGAGAAAGAAAACAGACTTTGTGGATTAAAGCAGAGTTTGACTCCAGCTCCACAATCTCCCTGGAAGATTTGGGACCTCTCCACGCCTCAGTCAAGCTGTAAGACGAAGATGAAATACCTCCCACGGAGGGTTCTTAGTGCAAAACAGGTACTCAGGAAATGTGCTTCCCTCTTAGGAAGACGTGTTTCTCCCTAATGAAAGAAATCCACAAGGCTCTTGTACACCTCTTGGACATGTGAGGAGTGAGGGAAACCAACTCAGTCGGGGACTGCACCGCAGGGCTGTAAGCACAGGCGGTGGCAGTCACATTCTGATATCACATAAAGGAAGTACACATCACCACCTGTGAGGGCAAGGTACCCCCGCCCCCCGCCCCAAATACCTGACACTCATCCAGATTCTACAGCTAATGAGCAATTCAAAGGAAAGGCAAAGGACAGAGGAACATAGTAAGGGCTACCATGGGGTTGCAACCAACAAAATACTAAATAGGAAACAGTTCAAAAGGCCAGGTTTTTTAGGATTAGCAGAAATGGGAGGAAGATATGGAGGGTATGGTACAAATTAGGAAGCTGAAAATATTCATCACCCAACTGCACCGTTTGCACAGCGCTAAGACCCTGATGAGTGCAAATAAAAAAAATTTTGAGACAACTGAAAAACCCTGAGAACTGATGGGACATTTGAGAATATTAAGGAATCATCACTAACTTTTTAGGTATGATGATGGTACTGTAAGTATCTTTTAGTGATACATACGGAAATATTTATGATGAAATAATATAACTTGGATATGCGTCCCAATAATCTGAGTTGGGAAGGGACTGACCTCAGTAAGAATGAGTCAAGAACGACCCTGAGTTGATTCCTGCCGAAGCTGAGTGATGATGGGGTTTCATTTAATGATTCTCTCCTTTTCCACAGGCTTAAAATTTCCCCCTTTTATTAAAAGGCTGCAAGTAAGCCATAGGCTTGTAGGGAATATTCAAAATGTGCACAAATGAAAAGACAGGCAAAAAACCTCTAGAAATCAGCAAGAAAACACACGCAACCCGACAGAAAATGGGTGCAGGCCACAAGTCACAGAAGTGGGAACTGAAATAACGAGCTGGCAAATGGCAAGGTGGTCCGCTTCACTCGCGATGAGAGAAACACGAGTTAGAACTCGCCTCACGCCCAGAAGTGTTGGTAGGGATGTCTAAGTGTTGGCAGGAACTCCTGCACACTGACAGAGGAATCAGAAACAGGTCTTTAAAAAGAAAAAACAAAAACAAAAAACAAAGCTCAGTAACGCTTAAAATACCATCTGGGGCAGCTCAGCGAACTCGCCCTTGGGCGCAGGTGTCAAGGGAACAGCCGCGCAGCAGAAGCAGGAAGGGCTGGTACAGGCCTGCCAAGATCGCCAAGAGACCGCCAGAGCTCGTGCGCTTCCTGAGAGAAACACCGCCCCAGAGACAGTGATGTTCGCAGGAAAATTAAAGCTCCATCCCAGCCCCCTGACGCAAGTGCCAATCCAAGAAGACGCAAGCAACAGTGGGGCATGTAAAGAAGGCAGCGAGACGCCATCAGCCAGTTCCAGGTGGTGACATGACCCAGGGTCTCCCACAATCACATGGCAAGGAAGAGAGTGGAAAGAGCTGGAGAAGGGTGTGACGCACGGACTGAAACATTAGCGAGTGTTTGATTCGTGCACAGAGAGGGCGTGACGGTGGTGGGCAGGGGCTGGAGGAGGGAGGAACGGGCCATTGGGGTTTCCTGGGGCAGAGGACAAGCTTCAGGAGATGGAGGGGCGGTGCGGGCCACACCACCGTGCACTGAAGACTGGCTAGGATGGTACATTTCAGCCTCTGTTTTACTCAAGTCAGAACAACTGTGTTAAAATGAAACACAAAACACAAGAGACATAACTAATGACAACACGTGGACCTCATATGGATCCTAATTTCTAAGAAACTGTAAAAAATTATGGAACAGTAAGAAGTTCGAGTCCAGATATTCGATGGTATAAAAGAATGGAGGGTAATGGAGGGATGGTGATATATTTATGTTTGTTTGTTTTTTTAAGATTTTAAGATCTATACAGAGCGGTCTATAGGGGAAGTAACATCTAGTATCTGAATGAAAACAACACAGAGGGGAGAAGCAGGTGCGGTAACTTCAAACAAGACTATCACTGAGGACAGCTCTACTTGACAAATCTGCATAAGATTCTTCCATCTCTGGGTATCTGACACAGCACACAATAAACCTTCGAAATGAAGAAGGTATCATAAACCCTACAAGGGGACGAAATGCTCTCAGCATCGTGGCTTGCAATAGCAAAATTATGCGGACAACCTAACGGTCCATTAAAATGGGACTGGGTTTCAGTTATCATGGTACTTCTTTCAAGACAGAACTCGAGTCAAGGAACTGAATGAACAAGACCGGACCCCCCCTGGCCCCGCTGCTCAGGAGACATCTAGCAATGCCTGGAGACATTCTTGGATGTCGTCACGACATGGGATGCTACTGGCCTCTAGTGGGTAGAAATCAGGGGTGCTGCTGAACATCTATAGAAAGCAGAGGATGACCCCCACAAGTGGATGCCTGAAGCTGTGGCCAGCCTGAACCCTACGTACACCTGCTTTTCCCTTTACGTGAAACCTATGACAAAATTTAATTTGTAAATTCGGCACCTAAGAGATCAGCAACTACAGCGAATAGAGTAATTTTAACAATATACGTAATGCAAGACATGAATGAGGCCTATCTCCGAAACATCTTACTGTCCTCTGTTCTCCCTTCTTTCTTGTGGTAACGTGAGAGGACACAACGCCAACGTGAGGAGATGGAGGTGAGTGATGGAGGCGTTGTCACGTAGCGTTCAGCTACCAATGACCTTCTGACAACGCATCAGAAGGAGGGTCATCGACTTCCAGATCGTGGCAAGTGGAACCACAGATACGGGGAACCACCCTAAGGGGCCCAAAGAATCAAGAGAGCTACAGTTTTAAGATCCTGTATTAGATCTGTGTGAGATAGTCCTCAAACCACAATACCGACTTAAAAACAAGGGTCAGGGAGATATAAACAGGTCGCATTATATTCCTTAGTAATGGTTACACAAAAACCAAGACTGTTGCTCATGGAAATTTATGCAGTGAATATTAAGAACAGGAAGGAGAAGGCTATACACAGATTTCAGAATACTGACAATGGGACGTGGTGGGGCATGAAACATCGCAAAGGGGAGGCTCCAAACAGAACTGGTATCATCGTGTTTGCTCTTCCCGTTCCCGCCCAAAGCAAACCCAGTGCAGAGAAGGTTAATGCATGCAAAATCTGGATGGTGGGTACAAGACAGCTCGCTCTTTCAGGCTCCTTGACATTGCCAGCACTGAGCAAACTCAACAGTGTGACTGTGGGCAACAGAGGTAGAAGAGTGAGGCTGCGACCTTCCCAAGTGGGAGCACTCACCGGTCCCCGCAGGTCAATGAGCTCCTGCCTCATCTGGGACACGAGGGCCTCCTTAGCCACCAGGGCCCTGTGCAGGCGCTCGTTAAACTCAATCAGCTCGCCATGCATCTCCGCCACCTGGAACACACAAGCAAAACGTGGTGAGGCTCAGAGCGCAGACCCGCGCCCCACCCCCGGGCACGGGTGCCACCTTCTCGAGGGCGCGAGGCCCCAGGAAGCTGTCCGAGCTGGAGACACAACACTGCTTACCTATGAATTGTGCAAACCTGCCTGTAGGTTGAACACATCTGTGACTGGGTTGATGTGACTATTACAGAACCAACGGTCTGAAGTTCATGGTCAGGAGAGGACCCTACCAGGTCATTTGGGGCCTTCGGTTTTTATCCTTCATGGACACCTCTAGCAAAGGCTTTCCTCCTCATGTGAGTTGTGCCTGCCAAGAATTACTCAGCTAATGGCATGCTTCTGTTCCTCAGGACCTCGGTTCTGAAAACTGGGAACACAGAGCCAGAGCCTCATGGAGATGGTGACAGAGCCTGCTGCAGTGGCATAATGAGCCCTCAGTCACCGCCTCATCTTTGCCAGGGACATCCCTTCTGAGTGTTCCCCGCATCTTCAAGATGCTGCTCCGTGAGGCAGGTGTTAGTATTCCTGCCTTACGGAAGGGCAACGACATCACAGAGTAGAAGCAGCTAGCTCAAGGTCATACCGCCAATGGAGGGCTGACTCTGGAGACCTGGCTCTCGACCACCGGGCCAGACATCACAATTCTACCCCTTGCACCTTGTCCACGTGCAGCCCACTCGGGCCTGCCGTAAGCCCTCGAATTTGGGCACGTTTATTCAATACCTTTGGCTCATCTCAATGAAATAAAAAGAAGGTGGCATAAAGTAGTCTATCACTGATGTACAAAATGAACCCCAAGTCTTCCCATCTATGAACTTATGGAAAGAACGAGGATATCCTATATGGGCAAAACAGAGTAGTTTCTCTGATTACATGAGTGATCTTGTTGTGGCTTATGATCAAATTCAACTACAATTTATTTAAACATTTTGGAGAAATGTGAGATGTCACCTTGCCATGCTCTTCAGGAACCTTGGAAGAATCTTGCTATCATCTTAGAATCCCTCATGAATTTAGAGGTCAAGAGAGTCTCCCCAGCTCTGTCCCCTGCTTTTCCCAAGAGACCACCTTTCCCTTATATTCAAACCTAATATCAGACCCCTTATAATAAGTACTACATATGAAATATAAAACACAATGTCAGAATCAAGAAGGGGTATAGGGAGACATTTTGTGGGAAAAGAAAGGATCATTAACCTAAGTCTTGGGGCCTGAGGAGTAAAGGGGGGGGCCTCCTTTTTTTTTGATATGTTATATAAAAGGTAAAAGGCATAAAAGGAAATACACAAGATATTAACAATAGTCAAGGAACAGATTTTCCTTCCATTTTTTTCTACTTTTCCTTACTTTGTAGTTTGTCGATAATGAACACTCTTCCATTTATCAGTGGGTAGAACCACTGGGGCCCTTTAAGGAATGAAAATTCTTCACCTGAAACTAAAGGCAGCTGTGGTACCATCAGCACAAAATGCACGGGGCTCCGCATCACATCCTGAGGCTTCCTTCAGCTTGCTCTGTGAATCTCCACCCCATTCGCGGTAGCCCCCCGTCCCCCAGCTGCCCACCTCTTTCAAACCCGTGTGAAATGCTAAGTGAGAATGGCACAGGAGATATTCCAAGTCCCATGCAATTAACAACGGGAGAATAAGTCACTGAGCTTTTAACCAGCTTTTGGTACAGACCTCAAATTAATATTTCCCAGTTGTGTTATCCCTTTTGTATCAGAAAAGCTTAAGACGATCTTCTTTGGGTCTTTTGCAAACAAGTAGAATATTGCTGAGAATGCCCGCGCAGAGCCTCCTTGGGGCAGAGGATCCTTTTACCACACGGTAAGCAGGAAACACAGCAGTGCCAGTACTGCTGCTGAATGTCTGCTACCGGACCCCCACGAGATGGAGCGTTCAACAAGTGCCACCGGCATTGCCAAAGCAAAGCAACGGTTTGCTTTGTTTTTGTTTTTCTTTGTTTTGCAGCCAGAGTGTTAAAACGATTTTCCATAAATGCATAAAACAGCAAAACATCCCAGCTTGCAATGGTATTTATCATGAGCTGTCAAAGCCCTGGTTCGCTTTTGCAGCCAAAAGAGTGACTTGACCACGTCCGACAAAGCTTGCCTTTCGCTGGAGAACAGGGGGCTGGGCTGGGGAATCCGGTGGAACAGAGGAGATAAACTGATGAAATAATTCCGAGTAACCATTAAAACTGCGATATTCATTGTTCTCAGTAAGGCTCTGAAACTGAGTTTCTAGATTAGATACCCCTACAGACAGCCATTGAGACCAACAGCTTTGATCTTACATAAACCATGCTGAGCTTACTGTTCCTTGAATAACTCCTCCCAAGTCTAGTGTAACCAGAAATGGATTCAAGACTCTGAGAGCCTCAGAAAAGGAAGTGGAGATTATAGAAACAAAGGCAGGCAGCACCACCACTGCCAGCTGGAGATTCTGCTAGGCTCTGGGGGCACTTACAGGTCTCGCCTGACCAGTCCTTGTTTTCAGCAACCACAGAGAGTCACAGGGAATGGGACAGAGAGACAGACACTAGCTACCCTTTAGTCCATTCTCGGCCAAGCAGACGGAGTGATCTTCCCAAAGCAACATCCGGTATCATTACCTGCTGTTTAAAACCTTCATTGCTTCCCACTGTCCTGAAGATAAATAAAACCCAAACATCCTCGTGATCAGCCTCTCTGACCCCATCACCTGCCCCCTGCCCCTACACGTAGTCACTCAGTCACAGGTCTTCTATGTCCCATAAATGTGCTGAGCTCTAGGAGGTCACCCTGAGATGGGGGAGAGAAAGGCATATCCAGCAGAAGAAACCGCAGGTGCAAAGGCCCAGAGGTTGCCAGGGCTGGGGCAGGGGAGCAGCTGAGACAGGCAGTTAAGGGCTCAGATTCTGGTGCAGGACAGGCCTGCACTCGATCACTTACAGCATGCTCTGGCGCCAGTCTCTCAACCTTGGAGAGCCTAGAGCCATTCACCTACAAAACAGGGATTCAAAACCCTACCTGAGGCATGGGGCCACTGTGCACCCGACATGAGTGGCCGCACCTAACTGGCTGGGCACTGTGTCTGGGTGTGACAAGTGCTCAGTGAAGGAGAGCTGGTTGTACAGGGTGGGTGGTCACATCAAAGGGAAGTAGAGGACAGGGATGTCTATAGCAGCCAGGTGGAAAGGGGCCACAGGTGCCTACTAAGGAACTCTGCTGTGGAGACAGACTCATTGTCCCCCAGTGAGGAAATGTCACCAAGAGAATTGCTAACCATGTGCCAGTTGGGGGTGAGAGGGCAGGGCAGGAAAATCAAGGGGTTCAGCCCCTAGAGATCATACATACCGAGAGAGGAGGACTGGGAAAGAAGATGGGGCATCACGGAAGGCCTCCCCCAGAGAGAACATTCAGGAGTCCCTCATTTCTCCCCTCAGCCTTGGCAGCTACCCCCCCCCCTCCGCCCGCCCCAGCCCCTCGCATGATGCCCAGGGCCCTTTGGAGAGGGGGCCTCTCCAAGTGCACAGCTCGTGACCCTGGTGCTTCTCAGTCACTTTCCGAGTTTAGAGAGAAGACAGTAGACCTCTGACTCTTCTAAGTCACAGGCTGTTTGGCAACATCTATCGAACTTTTATGATCACTCCCCTGTGACTTGGCGAATCTCTGTTGGGGAATTACCCAGCCCCTCCACTTGCACCTGTGCCCAAAGCACCAGTTTAGCTCCAAATGGCTGGAACCCACTTAAATGCTCAGCCACGCGGGATCAGGAAAATTGATCAGGCTCATCCCCTCTCTCCCACCTCTGGCCCCTGGCAGACATCACCAGTTGCTTGCCACACTCCTTCCTCAAAGTTACGCTCAGGCAGCCACTCCCAGGTGATCAGAGACCTGGCCCATGGATGACACAGACTTGGTATCCCTGGCATAAGGGATGAGGGAAAGCGTCATCAGGAAGGTGACATTTGAGTTGGGCTTTGGAAGACGAAAGCTTTGGAAGTTCAGAAGACTGAGCAATCCATTCCAGCTGGAGCATCAGAGAAGACGATTTCCAAAAATAATGTGGCTGTGAAAAAGGCTTTTAAGTCTGTGAAAATCCCAGGAATTATCATAATTACCTGCCAAATCACGAAAGAATTATAAATTAAAAAAAAAAGCCTCTAGCATTTCCTTTGATATCGGAATGTTCTATCTAATCACATTCAAGCAAATCATGGTTCTCCCTCCCTCAGCTACCTAATTAGACACTTCCCTGATTAACTAGACCAAGACAACCCCCAAATTCTGACGGCAAGTGAGGTCCTTCTGGTCACATACCCCAAACTGCGCGAGAACATTCACGTCGAGGTCTCAGCATCGTTACGTTTTATAAA
Organism: Taxidea taxus jeffersonii; assembly: GCA_003697995.1. NCBI lineage: Eukaryota > Metazoa > Chordata > Mammalia > Carnivora > Mustelidae > Taxidea > Taxidea taxus. The sequence continues at coordinate 40,459 of ML101449.1, forward strand.
ATGCATAGGCTGCTCTTTGGTGTCACATACATAAGCTGCAGGGAGGGGTGCAGAACCTCCTTCGGTGATGAGGACACTGCACCAGGTAAAGACTAAGACCCTGTCAGTGCCCATCTTTCTTAATCCACTTTCGAGCACCAGCTATGCTCCAGCCCTTTTCTTCCCGGGATTATATCCATCCACTCACAGGACCCTCGCTCACATCCCTCCTGCAGGCTGGGCCTGTCTCCCTAAGGATGAGCCTTGAGGCTCCGAGGCACCAGGTTGTGAGACTAAGGTGTGGGAGTCAGGAAGTGGCAGGGTGGGATGGCCACAGTCTGTGCTCTCTACACACCATCCTGGGCTATGGGAGACAAGCTGAGCCCTTCTGGGGTTAAGGAGACGAGTGTGCCCCACGGAGCAAAGGTAAGTACTGCAGTATGGACCAGTGGCTCCCAAAACAAGCTCATCATTGGCCACTTGGAGGGCTTTTGAAAAATACAGATTTCTGGCCCTCACTCTCAAAAGCTGACTCAGTGGGGCAGGGAGTCCAAAGAAGTGCTTTTAAAAGACCCACTGGCCACGATTCACTTAGATCTGGGATTCACCAGAACAGACCAAGGGGAAGCATTGCACACACTAAGCTATGAAGTGCAGGTAGGCTAGTCTCCAAGTTACAGAAAAGCCAGGGTTTCAGCCCAAATTTGCAAAACAGTGATGTCACAGGAGCTTCTCCACTTGTCCGCTGTCTGCTTCCAACTTCTCACTGAGATGAACAAAGCCACAAGCCAGAAACAAAACTACCTCAAGCCACCGGCTGATAACAGACGGCAGCCATCGCCACGTGCGGCGGGGTGCTGGGGAACGGTGCGGCCCGTTGGCAGCCAGGCTGACCTGAGAGGCCCAGGGAGGGGGGCCGAGATGCAGGCCGTGGGCTGAGCTACCGATCTGGGACAAAGGACGACCAGCAGTTGACAGTAAAGATCTACAAACATTTACCACAATTTCATACTGCTATGAAATCCACGAATTCCATGGTTTTTCTAGACTTCTTTTTAATTGTACGTGTCAGTCTGCAATGACATGGAAACATTTTTAAATGTTTTTAAAAACCCAGCTCTTCATCTCAGGTAGTTTGAAAGGCACCTATCTACAACACAGATGCTGTATTTGAAACAAAGTCTTACGCTAATTACCAGAAACAGTGACGAATGATATGAAAAAAGAAAGCCAAAATAGGATCGTTTTAAGACTTGAGAGATTTTTTTTTAAGATTTTTTATTTATTTATTAGACAGAGATCACAAGTAGGCAGAGAGGCAGGCAGAGAGAGAGGAGGAAGCAGGCTCTCCACGGCGCAGAGAGCGCGATGCGGGGCTCGATCCCAGGACCCTGGGATCATGACCTGAGCCGAAGGCAGAGGCTTTAACCCACTGAGCCACCCAGGCGCCCCAAGACTTGAGAGATTTTTTAAAAAGCGAGATAGAAAAAAAAAAAAGAAAGCGAGATAGCACCGATGCTATCAATATCTGTCCTTCCTTCGGATGGATATACATCGTGTTCTTGTATAGTGTCAATCTGGGCTTGAAAACTAAGACAATTAGGAAAAGTAAGTAAAGTACTGAGTATTCACCCCCAGCCCAGGACAAACAGGTCTCAGAAGTCCTGGAAAAGTTTTCAAGGCCATCGCCCTCTCTGACCCTGGTACACTGACCCTGTCCTATGGTTCCTGACCCTGCCCATCTCCCAGGGGAGGAAGGTGAGGCTCGAGGGGCTGAGGAAGTCTCAGGCCACAGAGCTCACGAGTGACAGTTGAGATCTGACCTGGGTTATTCAGGCTCCAAAACCCATACTCTTTGCATCACTTTACCCCTCAGGTGATGGATAAATCACCCAGCAAGGGAAATACTGGGACCGCTTGGGGTGAGGGGAAGCCTAGGCTCGGCAAGGCAGAGAGCGCCAGCACTTACACTGCCCCAGGGCTGCTCCCCCCTCTCCCCAGGAAGCCCTACTGAGGCTCCCTGGCAGGTGAATGCTCTTCCTTTGCCTCATATCACAGCTGATATATGATATGATATGATATGATATGATATGATATATGATATGATATGATACGGATCCCCAGAAAGGCTAAGCACCTTCCCCCGGTCACACTGGAAGCAAGAGTCAAAGTTCCGAGGCCATGTTTCAGACTCTCTACCAGGCCTCTCCACCCACCACCACCAGGATGCTGAGCTGCTGTCTCAACGGCACGGGTCCTGTCAGGGCTGACCAACCTGGGCTCAAGGACTCAGAGCACTGCCCCAGGAGAGGAACACCAGCACACTCCCTTCCCCGCCCCCAAGACAATGCACTGCCACTCATACACGGGTGCACACAGTAATGTGAACACACGCCAGGAAAGCAACAGTCACACATACAGGTGCACACGCCCCCGGGGACGGGGCAGCACTGCAGGTACACAGGTGTGCATGCATGTGAGCACAGACACACCGAGGTAAAGGTCCTGTCAACCCTGTAAGGTACGGCTGCCACCAGAAGGCAGCAGAACACAGCCGTCTGGGCTCCGACTGCTCCCATGGCCCTCGGAGCCTCCACAGACCCAGGTCCAGGCTGTTTGTACAGACACCCACCTCGAGTCCCCAGAATAAGCAAGAACCTCTGCTAAGGCAGGCCCTACTGTGGCATTCAGGGTCCAAAGGAGAAGCCCAGAGAACATTCTGGCAGTATGCAGGCACCAGGAGGGGCCTTCTACAAAGTGGTTTTTGCTATATGTGAAGACATTTTGGAAACCAGTTTCTAGGTGACAATTTCAATATGAAGACATCCCAAGGGATTGTCAGGTATTACTTCAGGACGGTCAAAATCAGGACAGGGTACAGAAAAACAAGGGGTCTGGAGGCCCAATCCAGGATCCATCTACTCTCTGCTGTGTGACTGTGAGTAGGTATTTTCACATCTCTGATTCATACTATCTTCTTTGTCAGATGAGGACACTGCCCCTCACTGTTCAGGTGTGTCATCATCAGGAGCAAAGAAAGAGTTTGGGAGCTCCCCAGGGCCGACCCTGAGTAACCATGACGAGCCCTTTCTAGGGTCAGGCGGCATTCCGGGGCCTCTCCTCATTCGCACATACTACAACCTGGGAAGTACAGCTCTATGCCCATTTCACAGACGAAACCAAGGTTCAGAAAGGGCAAGCAATTATCCAAAGTCTATAAGGAGGAGGTGGGGGTCAGTAACCCCCTCATGACCCTGTGCCTCCTGTCTTCCGAGCCTCTCCAGTTTCCTCCTTCCTTCGAGCCCAGCTTCGCTGTGATCCTACCGGGCAGAGGACAGAGTGGGGGTGGGGGGTGTGCTGAGCCCAGGAGCTGCTCAGGCTCCCCCCAACCCTCCCCACCCCCGATGAGGCAGCAGCTCTGCGAACTAAGGACTGGTCCCCCTCGACGTCACATCATAAAGCTGTCAAGTGACACACTCAGCCAAACGGAGATAGGGCTGTGTGGGCTCGGAGGTTAAGTAGAGGCTTGCAAGGCAACCCTGCTGGTAAGTCCAGCTTGAAAGAGCCTCGGTCAATCCCGTCAGAACCCCTGGGTTCAGAACCGCCGAGCTTGAGAGAGGCAGTACTTGCAAACATGGGGCTGGGCTTACGATTTCATGGGGGGAAGAAACACCCAGAACAAACAGCTCAATTAGTAACAGGATGCCTCTGAGAAACAGATGTTTTTGGTAACTGTGACAGCCCCGGCACGCAGCTGCTGGCTCCCAGTCCCCAGTGCTGGTCCTCGGTTCTCCTGACGCGTGATCTTTCAGAGAATACATGGCGAGAGCCGTGCAGAAAGGTCACGCCGAGCAGCAACTGCGAAGAGCCCAGAAAACACCTTTTCTCTCCTGCCTTTGCTAATGGCCCTTAAAGAGCAAAGGCAGAATATACAGGAAGCATGATAATCAAGGCGCACCCAACACCTTCCCAGTGGTTGAGACAAATGAGCAATGACAACAGAGGAAAAAAAAGAAAGAGCGAAACAAAACCCTGAGCTCCAGCCGTCTGTGAAAGACGCGTTCACACGCGAACAACACAGGCGTGAGGCAGCTGCGAGGCTGTCCAGCAGGTCCCGTCACCTGTCCCCCTCCTGCTGGAGCCTCCGCAGAGAGGCCACCCGGCAGTGTCCACGGTGTGCGCCCGGGGTCAGGGGCCTGCCACCCCCCTCAACCCCACTTCCTCCCACTTCCTAGCGGAGGCTGCAGCTAAATCGCTCTTACCTCTCCAGGCCTCAGTTTCTCATCCATAAAACAAGGTTGCTAACAGTGTAAATCTCACAGGACTTCTCGGATGTAAGACGTGCTTAGCTTAGAGCGCGGCGCGCACGAAGACCTCCACGCTGTCACAGGCGTAGTCTGCTGTGAACCAGGCGTCAACAGAAGCATCCGCGCCACGGGCCCTGGGTCATGTACAGAGCTGACCTCTCTCAGGTCCGCTCCCTCTCCTCCAACCGGTCAGCCGAGCCTTGGGTCAGAAGCGCCCCCATCTCCCACCTGGACAAACCTGACAGCCCCCACTGCCTACCTTGCTCACCACCCCACTCCCAAGCTGATGCTTCCACAGTGTCCCCCCCCGGAAAGCC
>RCUC01129489.1:0-15029 GCA_003697995.1 Taxidea taxus jeffersonii
AAAAATAAATCAAACCAAATCACTGATTGCACCAATATAAATTTTTAAAAACCTATTTGGGAAGCATATGGGAGAGAAATTATTATTGAAAAGAAAATCAAATGCATTCTTGCTAATAAAAATTAAATTAAAATTTAAGAAGTTCCAAAAATATTCAAAATTCAAGGAAGAAATTAAAATAGGAATTATGCAAGAATAAGGAAATAATAGGGGGCGCCTGGGTGGCTCAGTGGGTTGAGCCTCTGCCTTTGGCTCAGGTCATGATCTGAGGGTCCTGGGATCGAGCCCCGCATCGGGCTCTCTGTTCAGAGGGGAGCCTACTTCCTCCTCTCTCTCTCTGCCTGCCTCTCTGTCTACTTATGACCTCTGTCTGTCAAGAAATAAAATCTTAAAAAGAAGTAAAATCTTAAAAAAATTTTTAAAAAGAATAAGGAAATAATAAAGAGGTTAATGGAGCAGAAATCAAAACCCAAGTGAGCGGAAACAACAAAACTGGTCCTTTTAAACATGACGACAGACAAACCTCTGGGAAGATAAATCGAAGGGAGGTAAGTGGAAAGACATAAATCCAACAAGAACTAAATACATGAGATGAAAATAGTCCCAAAAGAAGACAAGGCACAATTTTATTCTAGTAACTCGGAGGACGAAAGCAGAAGTCCCCAAAATCAATACAAGCAGAGGGACAGAACCAGACACACTGGTAGTCACTGAAGAAGCGAGCCGGGCCGGGCGCCCAGACGCTTCCACGGCTACCTCGCCAACCCCCACGGCCTCACCGCACACGGCCCGACGCGGGAACAGGAAACAGACCGGGCGGCCCCGCTCGCTTTCTGGGAATCTTGCTATTAAAGTCAGACCAGGACAACGGGGAAAAATTCCTAGATCACTTGGACGTGTGAATTCAGGCGAGAAAATGCTAACTGAAATGTCCCCAAACTGTCAGCCGCCATGCTGCACAAATCCGCAGCCACGAAGGGCTGAGTCCCAGGGACTCGGCCGCGGATCCGAAGAGCGGCTAGTGCCGCGCCCGCGCTCACGGGGAGAAGGCTGAGGACCGCAGGGGCAGAAAAAGCACGCGGTGAAGGTCCCCAGTCGCCCGCAATTTGACAAGAAGCACAGCGCGCGAGGACCTGAAGCCCGCGGGGCACAATGTTCATGACCTGAAGCTCGGGTGTGGGTTCTTGGGTGACTGGTGTCTTCTGTGCTTTTCTACATTTTGGAAGTGAATCAAAAACTGTTGAAAAAGGAGGAGAAAGGCAGCATTCCCTGGGGATGGACACAGGGCTGGTTTTTGGCCCTAACGACAGGCGTTCTGGACGCAGACCGTGCAGGAGCTGCTGGGGGGAAGGCCTCAGTTTCCCCGATGAGCGGGCGCTCAGGAGGAGGAGGAGCTACTTAGGGTGAGCGCTGGGCGAGACCCTAAAACCTCGACTCCATCCCCTCCAGGCCCCAACACCACCCTGGAAGCCAGGCTGATCCTCAGGCCGGGGAGGCAGGGGTGAGGCGGCCACACCTGCCCCTGGGTCCCCAAGGCCAGCCCCTCACACGGAAAACCTAGCGCACAGTGGCCGGTGCTGTTGTCTCCGCTGCCCTCTGAGGGGCCTTGTCTACACTGAGTGCCGCAGGGTGATCTGGGCGGCAGAGCCCAGGCCACTCGGAGCAGACTCGGCCTCGGGGCCACTGCACTCGGCCGTGAACACGTCCCCTGTTGTCAGCGGGGACCAGAAAGCCCGCGCGTGCGAGCGGCAGGAGCTGTACTCCACCTCCAGCCAGTGGCGCATGGGGAACAGGGGTGGGGTGTGGGGAGGGGGGGACTGCTGCCCCAGGCTCCAGTCCGTGCCCGCGACAGGGGCGGAGCCGAGTCCTCCTTGCCCTGTGCGGGACCGTGGACGACACCAAAGCACTATGGCAACGGCATGGTCACTGCGGACCAGCAGCAGACACACGAGCCGAGCAGACCACGGACCCAGCTGTGACGGGCAGGAACCACCCCTGTGACCACGGCCCCTTGGCTGCTGCCACACCCGCACGACCCAGAGGGATGGCCAAGCTGTGGGCTCCAAGCGCACTCACAGTGACATCGTGGGGCTCCGCTGTGCTCCGGGGCAGGATTCCAACTCGGGAAAAGTACATGGGGTGTTCACGCTCACTGTTGCCTGAGCGTCCACGGCACAACCACATGGCACGCTGCCTGGGAGCACGTGGCTTGTTCTGGCCTCTGTGCTTACAGACGAGGACTTATGAGCGGGCCGCCTGCACCCTGTGTGCCAGCACCTCTCAGCGGGGACTCCTTGGGTGTGCACACAGCTGGGTGGCTGCACACGCCTGTCCCCATCATTAACACCAGTTTCCCAAGTCCCAGCAGCACTTGGCATGCAACAGCAGGGCTTTCTATGGACATGGACTGCCCTAGCTCCACGTCAGGAGTCTGCATTCTCCCGAAGAGGGAGGCTCCTTGGAGCACTGTCATTATGGGAAGTGAAGGCAGGACGAGGCTCTGGAGAGGTTCTCGCCTACTCACTCGGTCGAGCGGGGCGCCCTGAAGAAACTCCCCAAACCCAGCGCTTCCCAGGGGCCGAGCACAGACATGGAAATAGCCACTCGGAGACAGAAGGACAGTGCGACAGAAGCCCATAGCTGACCTCAAAGGCGTCTGCCCCCCCCCAATCTTGGCCCCATGGGGAGGTGCAGGTCTCCCGGGATTAGGGGCCCACGGGGAAGCCATACTTACAGCTGCGCCTGCTTCTCTGCCAGTTCTTTGGTTTTCTCCTACAGTTACAAAGACAAGAAAGCAAACATGAGAAAACACAGGATACCACAGGATACGCTCCATGAGAATACCACTAAATCCACGGATGCCGTCCACCTAAAAACCACGGCCCTGTTGTGGCAGACATCCTGTATCGTGCGGGCTGTTTACCGGAAGCACGGCTGGAAAGGATAATTTTCCGTTCCATTCCTGAATGTGACCTGCGTACTTCCTGCAGCAGACAGAACCTACACCCACTGGCTGAGAGAACCACCAGCGTGGTGAGAAGTAAAGCGGTCACGCGTTTCACAAACACACACCAGAATGAACACCTGACCACCGCTTACTGCTGAGCCTCACACACAGGCTCTCCAGCGCCTGCCGCTGGGACAGTGAGTAGACGGACGAGTGCTCAGGTGTCCACAGTGCAGTTAAACATCCCGGCAGGGACGCAGGCTTAACCAACATTTGCTGTCCTTTTTAATCAAGAAATGGTTTCTGCGGGGCACCTGGGTGGCTCAGTGGGTTGGGCCTCTGCCTTCGGTTCAGGTCGTGATCAAGACCTGGGATCTTGGTCTCCTGGGATCAAGCCCTGCGTTGGGCTCTCTGCTCCCCAGGGAGCTTGCTTCCTCCCCTCTTTCTCTGCCTGCTTGTAATCTCTCTGTCAAATAAATAAATAAAATATTTTTTAAAAAAAAGAAATGGTTCCTGCTTTCGTAGCAAGCTGTCTTCTAAGCAGAGCCCTAGCTGCTGACCCCATTACTTGTTCTAGGATCTGCCTTGAGTGAGTGGGAGAGAGAGCAGTTGATGCCCAAGACACAGACGGACAAACGAAATGTCTGGGGCTCTCAGAAGACCAGGGCTGAGGCCCATGAACAGGGGAAACATGGGAAAGCACGCAGGGAATGGCCTAGGTCTGGACTCCTCTGCTTCTGAGCTCCAGACCTTGGATGAGGTTGTTCACCTCAATAAGCCTCAGTTTCCCCAGCTGGGACATGGCCTACAGCACAGGCATCATAGCATCTGACTCACTAGGAAGTATCTGCCCCAAAGCAGACTTAGGATCGGACAATGTTCTGTGTAGACAGTCACCCCAGGCCCCAGTGTGGTCGGGTTCCCGCATGGCACGGACTTGACCTGGCCTGAGCACTCCACACAAGGGAAGCGACCACACCAGGACAGTCCCAACATTGATCCACGGGGGAACCCTGGGAGGTCCAGATGCCCACGATGCACACAGGTAACTTACACAAACCTCTAGACATGACAGCCTATGTTGATTTTTGCTTTTAAAAGGTTTTGAACATTTTAAATGTGGGTTTTAATCTTAGGACCCCATCCAGTTTCTACAATCTATGCAGTTTACAGGCCAAGATGAATGGGCAACTCTTGGAGGGACTGTGTGTAACTACCGGCCATGCTTTGGGTGTCCGGAAGTCTAGGCACTAGAGGGTGGGGGGGACAGGAATCGGTGGGGGCCCTGAGGGCTGGACCCAGGCAGCCTGCAGCACGCTTGCCCCAGCCCTGCACGGACAGGCCTGCACATGCCCCCAGGGGATGCCGTTTCCAGGAGGGGAAGGGAGCCGCTGGCAGGCAGCAGGTAGAGCCCAGGGGCGCTAGCTGACATCTGACCGCATGTAGGCCAGCCCCCCAGCCAGGCCCAAACACGCGTGGTACTGTGCTCTAGAGACCCCGGCAGACGGAAGTGTTTCCATGTTCAGAAGCCAGCCAGTCCTGTGCCCCCACCACCAGCTGACGAGGGCTCCTGCTCCTGGCAGAAAGCATGGGGCACGAAGATCAAGTGGGTGTTGGGAGTTCGGGGGCTCTGGGGCATGCCGTGGCTGGGCTGCACTTGGGAGGGACACGGGACCAGAGCTCAGGATGCCACAGCCAACCACACAGGGACAGAGCACCACAAAGGACACCCCAGGCTGGCTGGGTGTGCACAGGCAGGGCAGGCTGGCCCTCAGACTTCCCACAGGTGGCCCCAGGTCCCACCCGGCTCCTCCCACAGCCACAAGCACCCTCCCACCTGCCACGGCCGCACCCAGCACGCCTGTGACTGACCCAGACTGTCTCTCGGATGGCCTTGGCGATCTTGAGCAGCAGCTGCCCGAATGAGCCGGGCTCCAGGCGGGTGGCTGAGTGCTGGATGCAGAGGCAGAGGAGGAAGGCGGGGGCCAGCTTGTGGTCGTCCCCCCCAGGCTCAACCAGCGTCAGGATTCGCTGCAGCAGCGCATCCTCCACCTCCGGCTCAAACTCCAGGTGCAGCGGCCTCGGCCGGGGCAGGGCGGTCGGCGCGGAGCCAGAGGCTGAGGCACCCCGGGCCCGGAGCGCGGCTCCACACAGCCCACAGCTCCGCGGCATGGCACGCAGCCGGGCAAGGGCCTGGGCAGGCAGGGGCTGGGCCTGCGCCGGGTCTTTGAACAGTAGCAGGTAGTAGAGGCCGAGGGAGAGCAGGTCCCCGTGGCGCAGCACCACGGCCCGGCCCCCGACCTCCGCAAAGTTGACAGAGACGGGCGCCCCGGGGATGGGCTCCAGCACCAGCCTGCTCGCTGCCGGCTCTGGGCCCGGGGGCTGGTGCCTGCGGATAGTGCAGTGCAGAGGCAGGATGTCCGGGGCCGAGAGGCTGACGCTGGGCTTGCTGGATGGGGTCCTCTGGCCCACCGTATGCTGCTCCCGGTTCAGCAGGTACACCAGGCTATCCTGAAACGCAAACACTAGGCCTCAGAGGCAGGACACCGCCTCGGGCAAATCCGTCACTGGGAAGAAAGGAAAAAGTATCCCCGTCTCTGGTCACCTGAGCCACGTGGCCAGGGCCGCCATCCTGGGCCAGCCCTGCCCTGGAACCCTAACTAGCTTGCTGCTGGCCCCAGCCTGCCCCACACTGGGCACCCACGCTGTCCCCAGGAGAGGATACTTCCCAGAGAGGCCTTGGGGGCACACCAGACACCTAGGGATGACTCCAGCTCGGAGACAACAGATGCCCGACAAGGGCCGTGCTGGGCACAGACGCTGGTTCACAGGCATGCCCAAGAGCTGCCAAGCACCCCCCGCCCCTGCCGGTGATCTGTGACCCACTATGGGCAAGCTCCTTCCCCTGAGGCTCCAGCTCGGCAAGGACAGATGCCTCCTCGAGAGACAGCGTCTCCCCAAACCGTCATGCACTGACACTGTTTCATAAACAAGAAACTTCCTGTAAGAAAACTCCTGAGCCTGTGTTTCTGGAGCAATAGGTCTTAGCAGTGCAGAAAGAGCGAGTCTGCACCCAGAACTGGTAGGATCCGGGCCGCACCGGCCTGCTCCAAGACAGGCCCCCGACGCTGGCCTCCGAGTGTGTGCGGTGACCACCGGGGGCCCTCGACTTAGCTCCGCCTCACGGGAATGCTGCAAGTCACACCCATGACTGAAGGTCTAACGCGCTAGTGAGCTGCGCTGAGTATGGAGAAGCGAGCTGAGGACCCACGTGCCGAGGGCGCCCTCCCCTCCCCACCCTGCCCACCTGGTGCTCTAGGAAACCCCCTCCCTGACCTCTCCGCGGGGAGTCCACTTGAGGACTCCTTCCCTCCAGCTCTTGCCCATGGGCTGGAGTGGAGCCCCAGGAAAGCCTCTCCCAGAACCCTGTCCCGCCTCCTGTCGATGCCTATGGCTACAGGCGCCAGGCCAGGCTTGGTAGGACTAAGCTGAGCTCGGAAAGCTGCACAGCGCACACCGATGGAGCCTGAAGGGGCTCAGCAAACCGGCAGGGAGCAGAGGAGCAGGGAGCAAGAGCCGGGATGGGAGCTTCTGGGGGCTCTGCCCCTCCAGCCAAGGGCCCCCCACAGATTTGGTGGGAAGCACGGGCCTAGGGGCCAGGGCCACCTCCCTGTGGCTCCTCAGAGGCAGCTTCCCGCAGCACACTCGGGGCCGTGTGCCCCACAAGTCTGCCAAGCACCCATCTGGACAAGGGGGCGGGCCCATGTCGGGGTCCCCACAGCCAGGGCACGGCATGGCCTGAGACACTGCCTGGAAGATGGCAAACAATTCTTTGAGAAGGAACCTGGTATTGGGTGAGCCCCCCGCCCCCCGCTGGCTCCTGCTGGGGCCTGGATGGAGAATACTCTGGAAACCAAGCACAGGGGAAGCCTCTGCTCCCTCCAGAATCTAGGACGGCCCCGTTCCGCAGCCTCCTCATTGCCAGAGCTGACTTGGAGGCTCGGACCACTCCGTGGGGTGGGGGTGGCTGGGCGGCGGGCAGGGGTGCTCACGTGCTGCTGGCTGTAGCCCTGCAGGAGGAGCAGGTGGGGTGACTCGTAGAGGGAGAAGCGCATGGTGTCCCGGGTGCGCTCCTCGGGGCCCTGGGTGGCGGCCGAGCTCAGGCTGCTCTCACTGACGGTGCGGCGCAGCCGGGGCGTGGGGGGGCTCTGGGCGCCCCCCGAAGCCAGGACTGGGGTTCCCTTGGCACGGTGCCGCTGCAGCCTCCGGGCCTGGGCGTTTATCCCTGAAACAGAAGCAACACGAGGCAAATGGTCAGAGGCTAACTGAGGCCCGCCTCTGGGCACCGCTGAATTCAGATCTCATAGACCCACGCATGACACCAGGCACTGTCTGCTCAGCAGAGCTGGAGAAGCGTGCGAGACTCCACCCTTTGACCCCATCCCGGCCAGGCCAGGGCGCCTCTGGGGCTCCCCCGAAAAAGCAGGCAGCCCCGCCGTCCACATACTGAGATGCCCTGCAGGAGCCCATGACCCACCCCATCCCTACCAGCCGCGCCGCAGCCCTCCCAATGCCAAGCCCTCTGCAGCATCGGTTTCCGCCGGGTCACTGTGCCGGGGCTCATGTGAATCACCATCCTGTCCCCAGAGCCTTGCTGGCTCACCAGCGTGTGTGCACATGTGTGCGGGGGAGGGGATAGTGCCCATGTGCACGTACACGAGTGTGTGTTGTGACCAGGCAAGACGAGAACCCTGCACGGTCCCCCCGCACCCCCTTTACAGTGCCCTCGTCACCTGGCGCACTGAGCCGGCTGGTCTGTCTAGGACAGCATGGCTGCTTGTCCCCTGAGGCCGCCCCCGCCAGGGCCAGGTCAGAACGCACATGTGTGCACGGACACCCACACATGCAAACACGCACACACACATGTGCACATACACTCCCCCCAAGAAAGAGCCTTATGCATCCAGGAAGTGGTCTTTTAAACTGATGCTGCTGGGAGCCCAGAAGCCAGATGGAGCCCAGGTCGGGTTTTTGTTGCCGGCACCCGCAGGGCTGACCCCAGCGCGTTCTTTCACAAGCCTCTGCTGACTCTGCTCCGCACAGCCTCCCTCCACCCCCACCTGCAGCCTCCCTTCCTACAACCATTGGCCTGGACCAGACAAAGCCGGTGGAAGCGAGGCAGGCTAGCTGCAGCAAGGTACTGCCTTACCGGAGACCTGCCCTTGCCAGAGGAAGCGGCTTCTGCAGCCCACGGGAGGCGGGAAGCAGAGTCTGCAGGAGGCCAGGCTGGAGGAGAGCTGCAGTGTGAGGCTGTCTGCCCAGCGCCCGGCGCCCGCTGCTCCCCGTCTGCTGCAGAGCGGCCAGCCTAGTCCCTGGCAGGCACCAGCGTCTAGGGCAGGGGGGAAGAAGGGTGGGGGAGCAGGGGGGGGAAGGGAGTGAGGGCCAGGGGCAGGCGGGGATGGGGAGAGCAGGCAGGAGGGAGCTGGGGGGGGGGGGGGGGGGGGCAAGGGGGGCCAGGGGGGGGGGTAAGGCAGGGGGAACTGGCAGGGGCTGGTAGGGCAGATGGAAGCCAGCTTCCCCTGCCTCAACTGCCCTGTCCCACCTGCCCCTCTTAAGGATGACAGACCCCAGGACTTGAGGCAGCACAGTGTAACCATGAGGACATACCTGAAAGAAGAAACGTTTAAAAACCAGCCCAAAATGAAGTTCTAGGCCCGAAGCTTCTCCTCCATCTGGGATGGAGCCATAGAATGGGAGGAGCCTCAGAACCACCTTCCAAGAGTCCAGAGCCTGAGAGGGCGGTCCTTTCCTCTTAGATTCCCAGGGGCTCCCAGGGGCCCCCCAGATGAGGAGGCCTGAGACCAATGCCAGTGTCCCCTGGGCTGCAGCAAACAAGGGAGCTCCCCACTGACCAGGCTCCAGTGCAGCTGGGCTCCCACAGCCCTGGCACATGGCCCTCCCCAGGCACAGGGCCGGCTTCCCTGACCCTGGGGCAAGCAGCGGTTCTCACCCTGTGCTCATACCCTCCTAGGCAGCTCAGTCTGGCTTCCAGGTCCCCTTACTGGGTCCTGGGGCGGCCATGTGAGCATGGAAGGGTCAGGACTGAGGGGCAGTGGAGTGCAGTGGCCATGCAGAAGGGATGCATGCCCAGCATGGCTCAAGGGCAGCGCAGCCCACAGCGCCCAGTGGACGTGACCCTGACAGGACCCCGCATACCCCCAGCCCGTGGCACCACTGGGAGAACCCTCACGCATGCGTGGACACCCATGCAAGGACACAGAATGGGCTACAGGACCCTCTGGGGGACTGTGATCATAGGATAAAGATGCTGCAGGGGGAAAGGGGGGGTCAAGCATGCCCCCAGAAGGGGGGTGGAAGCAGCAGGCCGGAGCATAACACAGAAGGAGGAGGACCTCCCGGTCACACCCCTCAGAAGTGCGGGAAACGTCACTGCGTGCTGTCCACGGTTACAGGTCATCTACGCACCCACGGAAAGCTCTTCTTAAAAACAGATAGAAAAGACATGCAACGAACTGAGGAAACGGCTGTCTCGAGGGGCGGTGCGGAGTCTGCGTATGACACCGGGTACCGCAGCTGGCAGGACACACGTGCTGCCCCAGAACCTGGCCCTGTCTGTGGCCATATACAGACAACGCTCTGCTTTCACTTAAGAAAATTCTAGATCAATATGATTTCAAGATGTCGTGTCAGTTTTGGGAGGAAGATACAGGTGTGTCACGTTATTCTGTAAACTGTTACTTCTTTAAACTTTCTTAAAGTAAAACTCAAAAACATTTTGTGGGCCTGCCCCACGTGTGTGACTATGGCTTCCCCACGGCGGGGTGGGGCGCTCCGGGGTCAGGACAGCCTGATGCCGCTGCTGGAGATGAACCCCAGCCCCACGCCCGGGCAGCAGCTCAGAGGAGGACCCGAGGCTTCCCAAGGGCTTGTAAGGACAGCCCCTTCCCTGATGACGTCTGATTCTCCTTCAGCTTTGCTGTCATCAGGTCCACGTGTCTGTGCACCGCGCACAAGGACAGAGCTACCGAACTTTGTCGTCCTCCGCTCAGGGTGGGGGATGCCAGGTGGCACACAGCCCGACAGAATCCTGGCCAGATTCACCCCCAGAAATCTTCAAAAAGCATGGCACATGCTGGTGGCCTGCACAGCACGGGTGTTTTCGGGGCGCTGAGCCCCTGGGGCCCAGGCTGCCTGTGATGCGGCTAAGGAGCAGAGAGCAAGGGCGGGGGGCTGGCGGGGTCTGCGACCTGATGGTGGGGTCTCTGCACCTGCAGTGGTCAGGGATTTCATTCACAAGGGGGAGACTGGACTGGGAAGCACTGTTCTTCAGCAAAGGAGTTCTGATGAAATAAGAGGGCGGCAGGGTCCACACCTTCCAGGCCACAGGGAGTCTAGGTGGAAAGCCGCTCACCCTATGGAAGAGCGCCCCCACCCCGTTGGAGGAGCAGGTGGAGATGCGCTCCAAGGCCTGGGAGGCGGGAGGACGCCCACTCTCCCATCACACCAGCCACCGTCCCCACGTGGGCCACTGATCCCACGGTTTCCTGCTCCGCTGCAACTGAGCTCAGTGGGGCCAGAGGCTCTGGCCTGATTCTGTAGGTCTGAGGGACACCCAGGAATCTGTACTTCGTAAAAGTACCCAGAAGGCTCTGGAACATGGTAGACAGGCAGAGGAACTCCTGCAGGGCCATTCTCCCTCCTTCGTCCCCAAAGCCCTGTCTATAGAGATGCACGGAGCCCTCGGTAAACTTACTTGACCACCTACCGACTTAACTTGAGTTTTGGATTTCCGATTCTTTAGACAAGTGTTTGTCAGCTCCTGGAAAGGTGGCAGATACGGGCTCCCCACTCCACCTGACATACCCGCCCCAGTGGAAAAGCAGAAACACACCCAGCAGAAGAGGGAAAGCAGGGGTCTGGGTAATCAGAACCTGGGGAGGGTTCTGTGCTGCCCCAAGGCACACACGGGGCTCCCCTCGTCATGTTCACAACCAAGAACACACACATGGCACCCAACTTGTTGTGTTCACAACCAAGGACACACACAGGACCCACCTTGTCATGTTCACAACCAAGGACATACACATGGGGACCCATCTTGTGTTCATAAGCAAGGACACACACACAGTACCCACCTTGTGGTGTTCACAACAAAGGACACACATGGGACCGACCCTGTCATGTTAAAACCAAGGACACACACACACCACCTATCTTGTCATGTTCACAACCAAGGACACACACACGGGACCCACTTTGTCATGTTCACAACCAAGGACACACACACGGGAACCCCCTGTCATGTTCACAACCAAGGAGACACACAGGGGGACCCACTTTGTCATGTTCACAACCAAGGACACACACAAGGGACCCACCTTGTCATATTCACAACCAAGGATACACACATGGGAACCCCCTGTCGTGTTCACAACCAAAGACACACACACGGGGAGCCATCTTGTGTTCACAACCAAGGACACATACACAGGACCCACCAGGCCACCTGACACTTGCTAATACACACAGGCACCAGACCCAGAAGCAAAGTGGCCATTTTCCATGTTTTGAGAGGATACCTGAACTCATGGAGATTCTGAAGCAACCAGAGGCACAACTCAAACTGCAGGCACAGGGCTGCCAGCCTCTCCTGGACGGTCTGCCTCTGACCCAGGAACTGGGTAGGGGCTCCAAATCTGCAGAAGGTGTGACCATGATCGAGACGGTGAGAGAATGGACGGTTTGCAGAAAGGAGCTCTGAGCCTTGCTTTCCCCTGGCCACCGGCTCTAGCTTGCCCTTCACCAGCCCGGGGAGAAGCCCCCTGGCGTATAGCTCCGCAGGGCAGGGCTCCCGGGTTCCTTGTCCCCTGCTCGGACATGCCGGGGGGTGGGGAGGCAGCCAGCCAGGCAGGGAAGGAGGAGGTGGGGGGGTGACGCCCCAGGCCCCACAGCTCTTTGACATGTATCCCCTCTTCTCACCACAACAGGCTGGTGCAGATGTCCCCTCTGCTGGTGGAGAGGAGAGGACTGCGCATACCAGGGGTGGCAAAATTAATTTTGAAAACAGTGGGTAGCTGTCACCAGAGCTCTGGTCATGGGCTTGATGCTGGCTCCAGAACAGCGCTGGAAAGAAAAACACAGCTCTTTCCTGAACGTCACTAAGTTCAGGACAATAAATTTAACCTGCCGGTTTTACCTCAGAATCCTGTTTGCTCTTCCCTCCGGGACTCTAAGAGTTTGAAACAATATGTATGACCTGGAAACTTTAGTGTTGTGTGCACCCGCCACCGGCCGGGGCTGGAGGTCTCACAGATGTGGTCACCACTGGCAATGGACAGGGCAACAAACTGGTCCTGTGTAAGGGAATTTTACTAGAATTGGGGGAATTAAACTATTTTAAATGATCCCTAATAACAGTTGGGATACACTCTTAACTAATGCAGAGTCAAGCAAGTCCTCTTGAATTAAAATGTCCTTTTCAACCTTAGCAAAGACAGGGGATGGAGTTCTTGCTACCAAGCAATCCTTAAAGTTAATGTTTTGTATTCAAAATACACAAAAAAGAACAACTAACTTACAGATAATTTGGGGAGCACTTATCTACTGCATAGCCAGCCTTCTTCTGGGCATCCTGCATTTAATTCCACTTCGTTCTCACATTAAACCCCATAGAGCTTTAATACCGCAGGTGGATGGGAAGACGTTAGCACAGCTTTTGAGGGCCAGTCTGACCACTGGCAGAGAAAATTCTCAACAAAATGTATACTGAGCCTCCTCCCCCATCAGGAACAAGACGAGGATGCTGCTGTGACCATTTCTGCTCAACATCACACTGGAGGTCCCTGGCCAGTATAAGTAAGGCAGGGAAAACAAAGGAAAGGTCTAAGAATGGAAAAGGAAGAAAGAAAATGATAAGTATTTTGTAGACACTCTGATCGTGTTTCTAGAAACTGTGGAAGCATCTATGGATGAATTACTAGAATTAGCGAGGCGAGGAGACGTGGCGAGTGTGCACGTTCCATCATGTTTCCACACGGGAGAGACACTGAGAAAAGGATCTGCAAAAGTAATGACACAAAACCACCGCAGAGTAAGTCCACCAGACGACATGCAGGACCATGACACTGAAAACTGCACGGCACCACTGACGGAAACAGAAGTCTTGACAAATAGAAAGGTATATACCAAGCGGATGGAGTGTACGATGTTAGTTCTCTCCAGATTGGTGTGTAAGCCCAATGCAGTGCAGACAGGGTCTCGGCAGGTGTGTGTGTGTGTGCAGGGACACGTGTGCATGAGCAAGTGTGTGCGTGCACGTGTGTATACGCAAACTGGTAAAATGTATATGGTAATGCAAAGGGTGAGGTAGCCTTGAAGACCAACAACAATGCTGAACACTTGCACTACCAGATAAGAGCCTGTTCTAAGCTATGGGAACTGAGAGAATGGGGCACTGGTATACAGACCAACAGACCACTGGGACAGAAATGAGAGTCCTGGAACAGAAAAATCACATCCACAGGAAGGATGGTCTTCTCAATAAATGATACTGAGCCAACTGCATCTCCATACGGAAAAAACATGAATCACGACCCCTACCTCACACCATCCACAAAAATTAACCCCTGATGGATTACAGATCTAGACACGGAGACAGAACAAGAACACACTCAGAAGAAAACACAGGCCAAGATGCTCATGACGTTGGGCATACACACTTCTTACATGGGGGGGGGGGGGAGGCGTTGCTCACAAAGGGAAGACTGCCCACAGACGCTTCTCAGGACCGTGAGGTTACAGACCCTTATAAGCACAGCTCTCCAATACGATGCTTACATTGCTCAGAGAAACAAGAAAGTTTCAGAGGGACTCTAAAAGAATGTTTCTTTTGTCAACCAAACAAAAATCAGATATAAAATTTAACTGTGTGGTTTGTGGAATGACAGCGAAAACAGCCTCACCAAGTTTCCTGTGTGACAGTTAAGACACTGACTGGGAAAAAGAGGGACCCTAACCCTTGGAACAGGGAAACCAGTGTGGGCTCCAAAGATGCTGAGAAGCTTGAACCCCTGATTCAATCTGAGCCTTACTTGCCAAGAGAAGCAGACTGTCCTCTTGTATCTGAAAAAACCGGCCTTCCCTTGCTTCAGAACATACAACAACCTCACGTGGGAGCCACAAGAGGAGGCCTCCCTCCCTGAACACCCACTCCTGCCCTTAAGAGCCCACCTCAGTGAGCCACTAAACCCACAGGGGCCAAGTTTCAGTGGAGACCAGAGGGAGAGGAAGATGGGCAGCGAGTCTGGGCTGCAGGCAAGCTGTGCTGACCCTGGGGATCCAAAAGCCCTGGGAGAATCTGTGGCCACTCTGGAGTTCGGAGCACGGCTTCTTCTTTGAGAAATAACTCCTGACCCGTTATTGAGTGGGACCTGGAGGGTCTCATAAAGGGATATAGCAGGACCAGGAACCTGAGTTCCCCTCCCCATCTGGGGTGGATTCTGCTTTTCTGACACAATCATTGTATTATGAACTTCTCTTCGGAAGAATCCAGGGGCCACGTGCAGAGTAAGAGGAGACATGTGTAGTACACACATCGGAAAAAGACTCGTCTCCAAAATTAATACAAAAAAGCCAGAGAACCCAACAGATAGGTAGATGAGAGCTTTGAACAGATACTGCAAAATAAGAGTATCCCGAGTGGTCTTTAAACATAGGAAAATGTGGTTAGCCTCATTAATCATCAGATTTACAAATTAAAACCACAAAGCAGTACCACTGTACCACCGTGAGAAGAGCTAAAATGGAGAAGACAGGCCGCACCGAGTGTAAGAGAGAAAACAGAACAGCCGGAACTCTCACACTACCGGTGGGAGGGAGAACAAGCACGCATGCTTAGGAGAAAAAGGTTGAGCAGCATCTCTGGCTGTGGGACGTGCACACGCCCACTGCCCCCCACCCCGACTCCACTGCCAGGTGCACACTTTATTTACTTATTTGAAAGAGCACGAGAAGGAGGAGGGGCAGAGGGAGAAGCAGGCGCCCCACCGAGCAGGGAGCCTGA
>ML101450.1:0-15577 GCA_003697995.1 Taxidea taxus jeffersonii
TGTATAAAATTCAAATCCCTCAGTATGGGCTACGAGGCCCTGCAGGGTGTGGCTCTGCCCTACCTTTCTAGACTCATGGGTTACCATGTCCCACTTGCTCATCAACCTCCCGGCATTCTTCATCCCGTTGCTCAAGCCCATTCTCCTGCCTCAGGGCCTTTGCCCCTGCCCCTTGCATTCTCTGTCTTACAATGGGCTTCTTCCAGATTTTTGCATACTTGCCTCTTCACAGTAGCTCTGCCTGACCAACCTGTATGAAGAGGACTCCTTCCCTGGTCACTTGATCCTACCTCTCCCTCTTCTTTATTGCATTGATCACTCTAGTAGTGGAAATTTGGTCTCCCTGGAATTCATAAAATAAATGTGCCTAGTTCCCAGTGGTTTCTCTTGTCCTAAGAATCCTGTTTAACTTCTCACTTCGAGCTAGCTACGTATGACTTGCTCTCTGCGTTAATACACCAATGAACTTCTTTGTACTAATAGTAACCAATAACTTCCAGCAAATCCACTAAGGTCATGGTCAAACTTATTTTCATCAACTAAACATCTGTCTAAGTAGATATTCTTAGTGTACAAAGCCATAACCATTTGCCCACACGAGGTAAGGTACTCTGCTTCTGTTTCACAAGTATGTGAGAACTGCAGGCTTAGGTTTTCTGTCAGAGAAGAGATTTGACTATATGATGAGCATGGGCTGTGGAGGCAGAATACCTGGGCTGAGTCTCACCTTTGATAGCTGGTCCTAGGGAGATCTCAGGCAAGTGACTTCTGCTAACATCTGTAAGAGGAAAGTAGGAACTGCTTCCCAGGATGCAAGTGAATGTTTAACCTGATAATGGGCATTGAGTGATTAAATCAATTATTATTGATTTGCTTTTATCTATCTTTTGTCACTACACTGTGAGCTCCATGAGCACAAGGCCATTGTCTCTCTCTTCATTACTATGTCTGCAGTGCGGGGAACGGTACCTGGCCTAAAACTGGAGCTTGCTACATCTGTTGAGTAACTACATTAGCAGCTGGCATTCACAATGGTCCTGAGAGATAAATATATCATCCTCCCTTCACATGCGGGAGGCCTGAGGTTATAAATGGCTGGCCTATATGGCAAAGCTAAGACTTGAATCCCAATTCTTTGTACCATGACATGACAGTACATTTTATGGATCAAGTTGACTGGGCCACAGGGTACCCAGATGTTTGGTCAAAGATTACTTGGGTATTTCTGTGAGGGTATTTTTGGGTGAGATTAATATTAAAATTGACAGATCTAGTAGAGCCCTTCACTCTCTCTAATGTGGTGGGCCTTGTTTAACCAGTTGAAGGCTTGAATAGAACAGAAAGGTGGATGGTCTCCTAAATAAGAAGTAGTTCCTCCTGCCTGACTGCCTTTGAGACAGGACATTGTTTTTTGTTTCTTTTCTTTCTTTCTTTTTTTTTTTTTCTGCCTTCACACTTGAACTGAAACATTGGTTCTTCCTATGTCCTAAGCTTGCCAGTCATTGACCTGGAACTACACCATTGGCTCTCCTGAGTCTTCTGCTTGCTGACTCATACTGCAGATATTGGGACTTGTCAGATTTCAAAACTGCGTATGAGCCAATCCCTTATAACCTCTCTCTCTCTCTGTCTCTCATTCTCATTCTCTCTCTCTCTCTCTCTCTCTCTCTCTACACACACACACACACACACACACACACACACAAGAGATCTTCGTGTGTGGAATTTCGAGGGAAGAAGTGAAGCAGCACTTCACGAATATATTCTATATATCCATCAATGGCAATAAAATTCCTCCCCATGCTTCAAGGTTGATTTCCTCTTTTGCTATTTGCCAGAGAAAACCTTCTGCCTTTAAAGGCTCCATGTGATTAGATCAGGCCCACCCAAATAATCTCCCGGTCATAAAGTCTGTGCCATAGGACATACTTAATCACAGAAGTAAAATCCATCATATTCACCAACACAGAGATTATGCAGGGCAGGGCAGGTGCACCCTTGGGGGCCTCTTAGGATTCTGCCTACCACAGCACCCTTACTAACCTCCTAAGAATCTGGACATCTACAGGCTACACTCACTTTTGTGCGTTGTGCCTGGTCTCTGAGGTAATTAACTGTTTTCACTTACAGGATTGATCCCCCATTCTTCTTCTACCTTCTATTTGTGCAAATGACACATTCTCATTCGTGATGAGGTAATACAGATGAAGGCACTCTAGAAATGATGGATTTCTCTTTTCCTTTAGCATTTTTTAATTATTACATCGCTTAATCACAAAATTAATGTATGCTCCCTAAAGACACACTTAGAAAATTAGTATAGTAGTAGTAATCTGACCCTCCAAATTTAGCCATCACACAAGAGAAACACATTTTGTTAATCGTAGTATGAAAGCAAAATCCTAGAGCAGACAAGCTAACTTGCGCATGTGCTACAGTGCTCTGTGGCATTTGCTGGAACCTGGTGGTGGGTGAGGGCAAGTCTTCTGTGGAAGGAAATGAATGTGCACCCTTAATTAACCCATAAGGTGGTTAATTTGGAGGCAGAGAACAAGGCAAACGGCAGTTTCCTCTTGCTGCTGTAACAAATCATCACAAACTCAGTGGCTTCAAGTTACTTAGGTTTACTCTCCTACAGGAAAGGAGGTCAGACGTCTAACGTGGGTGGCAAGGCTGTGTCCATTCTGGAGGTTCTAGACAAAAGTTTATTTCCTTCCTTCTCTCAGCTTTTAAAGGCTGTCTGCATTCTTTGGCTTGCAAGTCCTTCCTTCCTTCTTCAAAGCTAGCAGTAGCATCACTCTGACCTCTGACCCCTGTCGTCCCCTTATTTTTGACATGGGGCCCAGACAGATAATCTGGGGTAATTTTCCTAATGAAATAACTTAACTTACATATGCAAGAGCCTTTTTGCCATGGAAGGCAGTGCACACACAGATTCTGGGCATTTAGACATAGATGTGGTTGAAGACCATTTTTAAAAAAAATTTTTTAAAAGATTTTATTTATTTATTAGTTAGAGAGAGAGAGTGAGCACAGGCAGAGAGGCAGAGGGAGAAGCAGGCTCCCTGCCGAGCAAGGATCCCGATGTGGGACTCGATCCCAGGACGCTGGGATCATGACCTCAGCCGAAGGCAGCCGCTTAACCAACTGAGCCACCCAGGCGTCCCTTGAAGACCATTATTTTACCTGTCATGTAAGCCTTGGGTCTGAAGAGACCAGATACTTGTCAGTCTTGGAGGCAGTGGAAGGTCTGGAGTGGTGCCAGTGGTGGGGGCTGAGCTGTCCTAATCACATGGTCACCAGTGCAGGGAGCAGAACCCCCAAGCTTGGGATGCAGCTCTGAGGAGGTCTTGGTTTGAGGGTTCACAGACACGCAACTGAAATCCTTTTAAGGTTCTCCTTAAGCTGAATCAATGGTAGTTTTCCCAAATAGATGCAGCTCTGTGCCCTTGTCCTACGTCATGTTGTCAGGTCTGCCTGCAGCCACCCAAAGTTGCTCAAAGATGGAACAACCACAAAGGTGACACCCTAGGTGTTCTTTAGGGCAGCTCTTGGGGATAAAGGTCACCACAAGGGATTACCCTTGAAGCCAGTAAGTGAAGCGAACACCCTCATAAGGCAGGAATGTGGATCCGTTGCTGGTAACCATACTTCCTCTCATCTCTTATTACTTTAAAGCCTAATAGGGCAGTCGCACTCTTCAACAGCTTCTCCGTGCTGGTTGCGCAGTGTCCTTTACTTCCTGTGTCTCTACCCCTTGCTGTCCCTGCTGTCTCTCCTCATGCTGTGTTAGCTGTTGGCCTAATTTAATGCTAGGCTGGAAACTTTCCTCTCTGTTGTGATTAAAGGAAAAAAAGGAGAGGAGAAGAGGTGATCTGATTACTTGCATATGTATGGTTCTTTGATTAAAGGAAGAAAGGTAGTGAGGGAGGAGGTTGTCTGAGGGAGAAGGCTATCTAATGACCCACATACATATTATTTCTTTAGGCTCAGGTTTCTTGCCCATAAAACAAGCTTTGAAAGGCTGACTCAACCTTCTCGAGTCACTCTAGAATGCTCACTTTCAATTATAGGTGACCTCATACATCTCTGAGTCGATTTTCTTAATGCCGTGTCTCAATTGTAGAGCCATGATTTTATCTCTAATTCACCTAATTCGCTGGCATTGCTCTTTTGGCATAATTTCCAATTTAGGGAAAAAAGACTGTGGATGGCTACCATGCATTCCAAGTCATCATGGGCAGGAGGATGGGGCTGGGCCCAGGAGGGGTACAGGGAGGGGTTCTATATAGACAATCTTCTGCACATGTTCCAGCATTTTGATGCTGTCATGAGGGCAGTGCATTTCCAGCAGGCCAGCCTTTCTTGTTTTCAGTACCCTTCCTAGTGAAGAGCCAAAGAGAGTGAGAAACTCTCTGATCTATGACCTTCATTTCATAGAAGACAAGATGGAAGCCCAGAGAAGTCCAGTGACTTGCCTACAGTAACTAGGCAGTTTGTTTTCAGGAGAAAAACCCAAATCTAAGTCTTTTGATGATAAGGCAACGGCTGCTCCCTTATAACATGCTGTGCATCCTTTTCCCCTTGAAGGAATAACCTCAGATGTATTGGGTATGGTGAGATGAGGCCATTCTTGGCAAACTCTTGGCCTTCTCTCTCCTGAGCCAGAGCATATGCCTAGCTTTTATCCCATTGATCACAGTTGTTGGTTTTGGAAGCTGGATGAGTTTTTTTGTTTTGTGGTAGACAGAACAATGCCCACCCCTGCCAAACAGGTCCACATCCTAATCTCTAGAACCTGTGGATATGTTAAGTCCCACGGCAAAAGGGAATTAAGGTTGCAGATGGAATTAAGATTGCTAATCAGCTGTCTTTAAAAGTTTTTTTTTTTTAAGATTTTATTTATTTATTTGACAGGGATCACAAGTAGGCAGAGAGAGAGCCGGGTGCGGGGCTCAATCCCAGGACCCTGGGATCATGACCTGAGCTGAAAGCAGAGGCTTTAACCCACTGAGCCACCCACGTGTCCCTAATCAGCTGTCTTTAAATTAGGAAGACTATCCTGGATTATCAAGGTGAGCCCAGGGTAATTACAAGGGTCTTTAAAGAGGCAAAAAAAAAAAAAAAAAAGAGTGATGCCATGTGATGAGAACTCAACTCACTGCTCCTCGCTTTGAAGAGGGAAGGGGACCATGAACCAAGGAATGTGGGCAGCCTCTAGATTCCCCTCTAGAGCCTGCAGAACAAATACACCTTGTTAACAACACCTGGCTCTTAACCCAGTGAGACCCAGGCCAGATTTCTGACCACCAGAACTGTAAGATAATACATTTATGTTGTGTTAAGCCACAAAGCTTGTGGTAATTGGTTATAGCTACTCTAAAAACCCAGTACAAAGTTGGAAGGACCTCACACAAATCCATCACCTGTTAAAATGCTGTGCTTTTATGTGGAAGGTGTGACATATGTCTCCAGTCAGCTCCTTGATGTTGACCAGGTGTGAACCTGGTGGTGTCTACAATGGAAACAAGGGGACGGGCAGACTAGTTTCTCAGTCTCTCAAAAGCACCGCGCCTTCTTCCCCTGACCTTCTGAATGCATCGCTGATGCTCCTTCTCCTGTACCCTTAACAACCCAAGTCACAGGCTTCCTGGTCACACTTTCTCATCCATCTGCTGGTATAATGTGCGGCATACAGGAGGGGGTCTGTAAACACTTGTAGGAATGAAATATACACCTAATGGGGATGCCCTGTGTCTTTTTGCCATTCTCAAAAATACACAGCACATGAATAAAAGGATTCTACTTCACCTTAGGTATCTTAATAGTTCCTTGTGGCTGATGAGGGCTGGGGGTCAGGTGTGCCTGCAGGCAAGGTGAGCATGACGGCCGTGGCTGTACCCTAAAGTTCTTGAATGACTCATCTTCCCCAACTGCCTGGCAACAAATGAAGATGTATTTCCAGGCCTGGGTGACAGGCAGTGTTGGAAGTCCAAACTATTGTCACTGCAGTGGAACAGCTTGTCATAGACGCCTAATTTATTCTCTTTCTCTGAAATCCTGGCACAAGATCTGCCACTGAAACTGCTTTTGTTTAAGACTCAACGGTTGCCGCCAACCCAGCCAAAATGTGTAGTCACTGTGCACGTCTGGTTGCATGCTAATTGTGGCGGCGTCCTCTGGTGACATCTGAAATGCTGGCCAGTTGACAATGAACACCGCGTCATCGTCTTTGCCAGTTGTCCTCTCCCACCCTTTCCCATTGGCAGTTCCTGGGATTATGCTATTTCATTTCCTCTCTCTGTTTTTGCTTCCTGCCCGAAAGGATTCCATTTGTTCTGGCTGTCACCCAGTCTCATTCTTTTCCATGGACCAACACTGTGGGCATGAACCTGGTTACAGCTGATGGCTGAGTGCAGAGAAGTTGCACATGAGCTGACAGCTGGCACATATGTGCATTTTGGATGCAAAGATGAGCGTGTAGCAGAAGGGGACCTGATTGCTCTAAACTCTCTGGGTTCTCAGTTTCCCCCCTCGAGTCCTTCCTCCAGGAAATCTCTCCCAAATGTTCCCCTTACACGCACCTCCCTTGCAACACTTTTGGTGTGTGTATCATGCTGCTATAAATTCTAGTTTTTTGTTTTCTCCTTCCTCCAAAATGTAAACTTCCCAAGGGGAGAACATATATATGTTTTACTTTTTACCCTCTGGTATCCCTACAGAATGGTTTACTCAGTAGAGACTAAGCCCATATTAATGCATAAAATGAAAGGTATGTAACACTTCGTTGAGATAAAATATTGGGGGAGGTGTGCAGAGGGAAAGAGAAAGTTGGTGCTTGAGCAGGAGCTCTTCTCAATATTCTATCATATAATGTCATTTATAAAATCATATTAAAATAATATACATTGATTTCACACCTCATACGTAAAGGGCAATCAACCAATTCTTACTAAAATGAGCTGACTATGACATTAAAACACACCTGAGTTTCTTATCATTAAAAATCTTAAGCAGCACAATCACAGTCATTAGAGGTCCATCAAGATTTAAAACACTTTTCAGTATTTCAAATACTTTAATCTCTTTGAGGCTGCAGACCTGAGACACTGAGAGCTGCTTCCTTTCCCATACACACTTTCCTCTGATCTTCTACAATAAACAGTAGCCCACCAATGTTGATCAAGTCATGCTGGTATCTCAGTTGTCATCCCTTCACTTCAGGGGGCTTTTGAACTTAGAACCTCACACAACCCACAGATCCTAAGATTTCTGGCATGAAGATTCCCAGTAGATTTCTGATATTTCTTGACAGCCTGTAATGTTGATCTCTATACGAAATCAACTTGGCCAAACAGGAGTGTCTATCGGTTATGGTGACTGTGGATGCAGCCATATGTGCACAGAAGGATAGTGACCTCCATCGTTGGCAATAGGGACTAATCTCTTAGAACTGATTTATTGAACAAAATTAGATTAGCACTCGATGCAATTTTGTCTTCAGTTGGGTCATTAAAGGATACTGAATGCAACTGAGTACAGAACATGACATCTAGGAATGTGAGGAGATAAAAGATCGAGAGAAAGAAAACTTAGTTCTGGTTACCAGAGAGCTTGAGCCTTTGGTACACAATCAGAAACAGGCAACACAAACTAAGCATCGGCTTGTTTTATTTCACTCAACAGATCAAAGGATATCATTTTTGACATGAAAGAAGAATAATGATTGTCTGTCCAGCTTGCACATTTTATAGACAGGAAAGCTGAGGACCAAAGAGATGACATCCATAGCCCAAGGACACCCATGTCTGGGAAACCCATCTTCTAGAACTCAGATAAGATTTTGTATCATAAGATCAGCCTTTGTAATCCCAGGATATCCAAATCCAAAAGGATTTCCAAAATCAGGGCCGATTTCCTCTCTTGTACATGTATTCTTCAGCTATCTCCTGATATGAAGTGTTTTCTATAAACATAATCATATACGAATTAACCAGAAGCATGGTGGACCTCTGGAAAGAACAGACATGCTTGAATTTCAAGTCCTAAGATTAAATAATCCCTTCATTCACTCACTTAGGCTTATTGAGCATCTACTATGTGGCAGGCAATGGGAAAGGTACTAGGCACCCAATAGTGAATGACGCAGATAGAACTCATACCCTCATGCAGTTTACCTTCTAGTAGGAGACAGATAATAAGCAAATTCAAAAAGTAAAACATGCAGTATGTCAGATTATTAATAGTGCTATGAAGAAAACTCAAGCAGGTACCAGAAACCAGGAATCCTGTGTGGAGAGGGTATAGGAAACGTTTTCACACGGGATAGGCTTTGAAATGGTATCATTTCAGCAAGGACATCAGGCAGGTGAGAGAGTCAGTCATGTAGTTCCCTGGGATAAGAGTGTTCCAGGCAGAGGGTATAGCAAGTGCAAAGACCCTGACTACTCAAGAGACAGCAAGGAAACCAGTGTAACTGTGGCAGAGTGAGCAAGTGTGAGCAGTAATGGCAGATAAGGCCCAGGGATAATGGAGTTAGGAGCCAGCTTGTAGCCCCTGTGTACACTTCCGCTTTTATTAGGAGTGAAATGGGATTTCCAGTCAAGAGTTCAGTCTGGTTTATCTGCCTGTGTGTTGGGAACCGACTCTAGAGGAGCACAAGCAGAAGCGGGGAGACCCGGTAGAAGGGTAGTGCATTGGTCTTGGTGGCTTAGAAGAGGGCAGGACTGGCAGAGGTGGTAAATGCAGGGTCCACGAGGATTCAGTACTATACTAGAGAAGGATGCAAGAGAAATACAGGAGAACAGAATCCCAGCAAGGTGTTTAACATGAGCATCTGGAAAGATGGCACTGCCATTTGCTGGAACGCAGAAGGCTCTGAAGAAGGCTAGTTTGGCAGGAAGATCAGTCTTCTTATCTGCTGAATACCACTGGGCAAGTCACTTAACCTCTCTGAACCTCAGTTTCCCTCACTGTATTTGGCAATGTCCATTTACTTTACAGAAATGTAGAGTCCACCAAGAAACATGCAAAGCACCATCTTTCTTGGCATAAAGCATGTAACGCCAAAGGCTGTTCCAGCCTGTGGGGAGGGATTTTGGCCATAGCTGTTCTGCCTACCTGTCTCCCCTCTATCTATCAGCCTTCCTCACCCCAAATCTTTCTCTTTCTGAGCCAACAGTACATGAATAAGTGCTGCAAAGTCTATTAGAAGTTACAAGCAACTTACAGGTGCTGGTGAATGAAATCCTATTTCAGGTGAGGGTGACTGGAAAATCATATGTTCCAGAGCCCGTGCTAAGCACACAAATGCAGCCTCATTCTCCCTGATTTGTAATGGAGAGTGGGAGGAAGTAAGAACAATATCACGGGGGATGCTATCCCATTTCCCTCAGGTGGAAACCACCCATGAGAGAAAGTTCATTGCCTATCAAACCGGCAGGGAGGTTGTTAAAAATTGCTATGGAATTTAAAAGAAATAAAATAGCAAGTAAAAGGAAAGAGAAGCACAGAAAACTCCCAATTCCATACCTTTGGGGAAAAAAAAACAACTCACTTTCAGGTACCAGCTTGTCATTCTTATGTTAACAAGAGAAGGCCTCCAGAGGGGCTGGTAGAGTTCCAGAAAGGTGAGCTCACCAGGAACTGGGGTGGGCAATTTCGACTAAGTGTCTCCTATGATGTCTTGGGTCCAGAATAGCAGTCTACAAGGCAAGGCTAAATGCCAGCAAATCTCAGTATATAAAACATAAATGGTTTAATAACTATTTGTAAAATAATTAGGGGGAAATTATCACTCTTGTAAGTTAAGTCAGATCCTTCTGATAAATGGTTGCATGTGTGTATGTGAGTGTGTGGATATGTATGTCACTGAGTCATCAGTGGCTCTGGAAACTAACATGACAGAAATAATCATATTCTATGCTTCAGGGTAGAAATTAATTGGCTATGGGGAGAAAAACAATTTTTTTTTCTTATATTAAGAATCACTAATCTAAGTGGGCTGAAAGAAGAGATTCAAGTGTTAGGAATATTCTAACAACAGAAAGAAGGCTTTCATTCTTCTCCCAGTCCAAGTAATTAGTTTCTTCTCTGACTTTTAGTTTGTCTTTTGTACCAGGGAGTTAGAATGACAAAAAATATATTTGTCACCATGGTTTGCATCTTTCTCCCTTGTAACATCATCACCCAGTCGGCTCATGGGTGAGCTATTTCTATTCCTAAAAATAGGAAGCACACTGGATCTGGCCTGTGGGCCAGAGTTTGCTGGCCTATGATCTAAAGTACTGTGATGGGGGGGTAGGTGGAGGTCGTGGTGAAAATGGTGGTAAATGAGTCTTCATGAGCCAGACAGTGAGAACCGCTTTCTGGTTTGGCTGGATGTGGTTAAGTCTTGGGTAGAAAGAGCGATGCTTCCCATCCCCAGTGCACTATACCTAGGAAGAAATCCAGAAATGACTGTCAGCTTTGTTCTGAGCCCTAAGCTTTGAGATTAAAAGAAGTATCCCCAAATTGCTCCCCAAAGCCCTGACATCTCCTTGTGAAAATGGTTAGAGGCAGAAGTTTTCTCTCCTCTAACTCTTTTCATTTCAATTAATATTTCTTGAATCCTGCCCTACATACCAAAAAAACTTATGAGTAAATCTGATTTGGAGAAAGCAGCACAGTACTGAAGAAGGTTGGATAATATGGAAAGCACGTGTGGTAGATTAAAGATGGTGGCCAACTCTGCTATACCACCCAGTAAGAGGTAGGTTCTAGGTTCTCTTTCCTTAAAATCGGGAGGACACTGTAACTGCTTGACCCTTAGAATATGGCAGTAGCGAATCTGGGCCTAGGCTTAGGAGACCTATAGCGTCCACTTCCTTTCTCTTGAAATGGTTGCTCTTGGGAAAGCTAATTGCCATGCAAATAGTCTGAGACAACCGAGGGTAGATGTAGTTGTTCAAATGGATACTCCCCCTGAGCACACCTTCCAGCCATCCCCACCAAGACACCAGGCATGTGTGTGAAGTTATTTAGAGTCCTTCAGATCACCCATCTGCCAGCTGAAACCACTGACTGACCTCAACTGTTGCCACAAGGTATAAAACAATCTCCTAGAGGGGCTCTGCAAGAATTCCTGATCCACAAAACCATAAGATATGATACGATGAAATGGTAGGTGTTTTAAGCCATTGAATCTGGGGTTAGTTTGTTGCATAGCATAGATAAGCAGAAGGGTAAGTATGAAGAGATGTGCTCCTCCTATCCACCCCCCCCCCAAAAAAAGCAGTGTGACTAAAAATTCAGATAAGCAAAAGGTCAGTGTGGGCTTGACTCTTTAAGGAAAGCTAAAGGAAGGAAAGAGACCGGAGGCTGGATCGTTCCAATTTTAGTATATGTGCTGCCGAAGCGAGCACCCGGAGGCTGGATCAAACAGAAAAGGGAGGCTTTGTATAGGCAGGTAATTCCCAAGAGGTCTTCTCTGCCCACTAGTACCTGACCAGCACCCAGCTGGCAATGCTCCATTTGAGCCATCTGGCCTGTGGCTGAACCAGGGGGCATGTTCCCCATTAAGTGGGGACAGACACAGGGTCAGGGTGCTCAGACCAGAGAAACTGCTCTGCTGAGAGCTCCTCGGCTTGCCAGGTTTCTGATGATGCCTTTGTATATGCAAAATGCCAATTCTTATGCCACCATCCTAACCAAGCATGTTTTTAAAACACCACCAACTTTACCAGCCCCAAAGTGTTTTCCAGATGAGGACATCTCACAT
Source organism: Taxidea taxus jeffersonii (assembly GCA_003697995.1). Taxonomy (NCBI): domain Eukaryota; kingdom Metazoa; phylum Chordata; class Mammalia; order Carnivora; family Mustelidae; genus Taxidea; species Taxidea taxus. Next base: position 11,759 of record ML101450.1, read on the forward strand.
GCGTTTGGCCAACCGTGAAGTCCTCACATAGAGTATTTGAAAAGTAAAGCCCCACAATTCTAGTAAGAGAGCTACCCCTAATTCCATCCTCCCACATTGATGGCAGCATGTATGTGATCATTACTCAGGTTTATGTGAAGATTCTCTAAGCCCTTCCTCCAGCTCCCTCCTGGCAGGCATTGGGGAGAGGTGTGTCAAATCCATCCATGACAGTTGCCAAGAACCAGAATGCAGTGTTGAGAAGTTCTTAAAAACATGATATGTTGAAATACATCAAAGCCTCTTTGAGCTGACAGATGGGACAACTTAAGATATCTGTGATGGTAAATGGTTGACACAAGCTGGCAGGAACACCAGCAAAAGTGGAATTGCATCTGCCCTTTGCATCTCCCTGGTAAAGACCCAATGTTGTAAACTTGAAAATTCTCTTGAACTTCATGGTCCCAAGTGGTAAACTAATTTAACTTTGGATGCTTGAATTGCTTTCACTCCTGATAAGAGTGCTTTCTAATTTCTCTGCTCAAAGACAAAAGATTTGGAAAATCCTTTTGTGAAAACCCCAAAAGGTTTGAAAGAGAGAGTCAGGAACTCGTTTCATGTTGACCTCATTTCACTTGGTAATAACATTTTTGGTGAGAGTGCTTTCCTCTTCCCTGGATAGTAGGATGAGTTTTAAAAGAAATGAATAAGTAAAAACTTTTAATTTCAGGTTTGGTGGCTTTTTAAAGCTTTGCCCACCAGGAACCTCTCAAAGTGAAGACACTGGCATAAAGTCTGTCCTTCTTTATAGTTATCTACCCACACAGATAAACTTATATACTTTAAACATTGGAAAATGCTGCCTTGAGTGCTTTAAGTTAAAATGTTTCAGGGGTGCCTGGGTGGTTCAGTGGGTTAAAGCCTCTGCCTTCTGCTCAGGTCATGATCCCAGGGTCCTGGGATCGAGCCCCGAATCGGGCTCTCTGCTCAGCAGGGAGCCTGCTTCCCTCTCTCTCTCTGCCTGCCTCTCTGCCTACTTGTGATCTCTTTCTGACTTGTGATCTCTGTCTGTGAAATAAATAAATAAAATCTTTAAAAAAATAAAAAATAAAATGTTTCATAAGTTTTAAATTTCACAGATACCAGTCGGAGTGAGTGAGACTCCAACAAAGCATTCATGAGCACCTACCATATACAAGCAAATATAGGTCTGGGATCCCTTGTTTACAAATCTGAAATACAAAGAGCCCTGAAAACAAATTTCTCATAACTTATTTGGTGGCCACGTCTGAACTGAACTTATTGATGTAAGGCTACGATAGCCTTCCTCTATTCCCACTTAGTGTAAACATTCCCATATTGCCCTGCAGAAGTGTTAATGAGCTGGGTTTCTGGCTGTTGCCCCAGACCCTGCTATAAGTGTCAGTATACAGTACATGTACAGTGTGACCTTTCTAAAATTAGAAATATATCTCAGCCCAAGAATTTCAGGCAAGGCATTAGACATCTGAATCCACATGCGAGGGGTTACTGGGTATGCGGAAGGGAGCAGAGACAGGAAAGTTTATGGAGCAGGCCAGAGATGAAGGCCATCTGTAGACAGCCCACAGGTAGCAAAGAAGCCACAGCCAAATCTGCCAGCGCTGACAAAGCTAGGCAGTCTGAAGGGTCTGCAGAGAGCGACACCTGCAAAGGTCAACATGATGCCAATTGGCTTTCCAAAAGAGTCTAATGACCTTAAAATGGAATCTCTTAGAATATGATCAGGATGAACGTGAACCTTCTCTGAACTACTAATTATAAAATTATAGAAGTTACAATGTACAAATAAATCTCAGGAACTTAGAAGGGTAAGATTTTAACTTACCTTACAGTTTAATCTGCCCAGAAGGTTCTCTAGGTGAGAGCTGGTCCTCTCCCACCTGCTGGGTCTGCCAGCTCATACCTGCAGGGGTCCAGGCTTCGAACAAGTATCCCCACCCCACGCAGAGGAAATGAGACTTGACCCTTGGGAGAAAGCGTCTCTCCTGTTAAGACTTGTAAACACTATGGACTGGGCCAGTCTAGAGCCACACATCATCAATGCCACCAAGGGAGAGGACCACCTAAAGAGGAAGCCAACACTGGAAAATAGGGATAGGGGTGTGGACAGAGACCTGATGATGTGAAGCACTGGATCCAGCTGTGGCTAACATATTTGACCCTCTGCTTTCTGCTACATGGGCCAAAAAATGTCCAACTTTGCTTCGGCTCATTTGAGCTGGGTTTCAGTCACTTGTGAAGAAAATTCCACGAGCAATTGGCCCTAAAAGTCTTCCAAATTTGGAGATTAATTGTGTTTGTTTTTTTTTTTCCCTCAGAATGTCAAGTTTAAGAAAACTTTAAAAGAATTTCTTCCTTCCTCCCTGTTAGGGACTGAATTATGTCTTCCCCCAAATTTGTATGTTGAAGTCCTAATCCTCAGTGTGACTGTATTTGGTAACAGGTCCTTTAGGGAGGTATTGAAGGTTAATTGAGATCATGGGGCAGAGCCCTAGCCCAGTAGTACTGGTGTCCTTATAAGAAGAGGAAGAGAGACCAGGGCTCTCCTGCACTCTCACTCTCTCTCTCTCCTTGCACAGATAAGAGGTCATGAGGACACAGTGAGAAGGTGGCCTTATACAAGCCAAGAAGTGATATTCACCAGACGCCAACCCTAATGGCACCTTGATCTTGGACCTGCAGCCTGCAGAACTGAAGGGAAACAAATGTCTGTTGGTTAAGCCATCTGGTCTGTGGTATTTTGTTATGGCTGCCAGAGTAGGCTCCCTACTACACATTCTCTGTGAAGTTTCTGAGGGAGCCAACTGACAGCTTCTCCCATTGTAAGGGTCACTCCCAGTCCTGCATTCTCCAACACCAACACGCCTCCAAAGGAAAAGCCATTATGAGAATAAGCAGGAAACTAGAGCCTGCCTTCCAAAATTTGGAAATGCTAGAAGGTACTAGTGACTCTAACATAATAGAGGAAGAAATCCAAGAGGCTTTAGGTTATTTTTTCATATTTTCTTCAAAAGTTACAGTAATTTAATAACTTCACTTATAATCATGACTGAAGATCAAAATCAAAATATTGTTTTACATTTATTATGTATCATGACTCAAAAAAATCTCTAGAATAAATTCACCTTTGACACTAATTAATAAAGACAATTTGCTCTAATTCAACTATTTTCAAGTAAAGCTTAGAAGAGGATGGTTTTGATTTTTGGGCTAGAAGACTTCAGTTTTAGACAAGAAAACTCCCAAAAGAACTTGTTACAAGATACATAAGATGGTAGAGAAGAGGCCTCCTTATTTGGAAAGATTCATATTAGAATCTCATTAGGTTTTCTATAGGGTATTCTTGTCAGGGTTCTAGGGGATTGGCAACTGGTTTACTGAATGGTAGGGAGTTAGGGATATGGTTTCATTCTTCTCTCATCACTTTCTGTGGCCTATTTTCTTGAATCTCCCTTCCCTATGGCCAGGCAGTATCTCAGAAACACATCACAGAATCTCAATCACTTTGACTTATAGGAAGTCTTATTTGTGGAAACTAAGATTCTTTCATTTTTTTAAAAGATTTTATTTATTTATTTGGTAGAGAGAGAGAGCGAGCACAGGCAGACAGAGAGGCAGGCAGAGGCAGAGGGAGAAGCAGGCTCCCTGCCAAGCAAGGAGCCCGATGTGGGACTCGATCCCAGGATGTTGGGATCATGACCTGAGCCGAAGGCAGCCGCTTAACCAACTGAGCCACCCAGGCATCCCTCATTTTTTTTTTTTTAAAGGTCTAGTGGTCTCATATCCAAACTTCAATCT
>RCUC01129492.1:0-28540 GCA_003697995.1 Taxidea taxus jeffersonii
TGTGTGTGTGTGTGTGTGTGTGTGAACTAACTAACTAACTAAATAAAATCTTCAAAGAAAAAAAAACCCCGAAGGATACAAAAATAGTGATTAGAAGGGGCACATGTCCCCTTGCAACATTTAGTTGAGTGCTGCCCTAGAAGATGCTCAATAAATGCCTCTGGACTTCCCTGGCAGAATAAATAAATAAATACATAAATAAATAAGAATTAATAATCCACAATAGCTGAACTATGGAAAGAGCCCAGATGTCCATTGATGGATGAATGGATAAAGAAAAGGTGGTGTGTAGATAGATAGATAGATAGATAGACAATGGAATATTACTCAGGCACTAAAAAGAATGAAATTTTGCCATTTGCAATGACATGGATGAAACTAGTATTATGCTAAGTGAAATAAGTCTGTCAAAGAAAGACAAATACGGTATCATTTCACTCACATGTGAAATTTAAGAAACAAAACAGATGCATATAGGGGAAGGGAAGGAAAAATAAAATAAGATGAAAGTAAAAAGGGAGGCAAATGATAAGAGACTTAACTCTAGGAAACAAACTGAGGGTGCTGGAGAGCATGGGGGGATGAGGTAACTCGGTGATGGGCAATTGGAAGGGCACATGAAGTAATGAGTACTGGGTGTTGTATGCAACTGAAGAATCACTGAAATCTACCTCTGAAATTAATAATACAGTATATGTTAATTAAATGGAATTTAAATTAAAAAATAGGATACATCACTTCTTCATAGAATTATTTAAGCAGAGTTGCAAAGTTCTCTTTTGCTAGATGAAAGGTGGTTGGGATTGAAGGATAAAACCAGGAAAATGGACCAGTTGAACACTTCCCAGGTCAGAATATTGATTCACAAGATGTGGCTTGGTAAAAGTGCCCCCTGGATGAATAAAGTTGAAAATGTTATGTGCTATATTTGATTTTGAGATAAACACACAATTTTAGCATGTTAAAGTCTTTGAGAAATAAAGAAACTTGCTTGATGCTGTTTTTTCCAAACTTTTTCGACCTGTGCTGTGCAGCACTGGTGGTTCAGTGGTGAGCATAGCTGCCTTCCAACCAAACTTATTCCACTAAGGAATCTCTCTCACCCCCTTTTGTTTTAGCAACATCCATTATTTTTATACCATGAAACAAAGTTAGGAAACATTAGATCCAACGACATATAAGATCTCTTCCAACTTCTTTAGTTCATGATTCTAAGCACATAAAATATTATTTGATTTTCTTAGTTCATAGTTCCATGTATATCTGCTTCCCTAAAATGTTCAGTTCATCTTAATATTTAACCAGGTACAAAAATTAGGTCAGGCCCTCTTGCTAGGCATGGAAATGTAAAGACGATATAGCTTTTGGCCTCAAAAAGTATATCAGTGTCTTTTAGGCTCTGAACCTTAGCACAGTGCTTTCTACACAGAAAGTACTTAGGAAAGGTTAGTTGCATGAGTGAAGGTTGAAAAAATAGGGCCCTTTGGGCCATTTGGGATTATGGAAAATTCATAGGCGAACTCCGTAAATAGCCATAAAATGAATCAGTGAATTCTAGATGAAAAGTAACAAGGAATTCATTTGCCCTGGTGTTGTTATAAATCTGGAAATATGTTCCTGAGCAAGCAAACTAAGTCAATCACCATTATAAATTAAGAAGCTTAAACTAAAATTGTACTCCTGAAATTCAGACTCCTATTAGAGTCTGCCACTTTAAAAATAACCCTTGTAGATTTGAGTTGGCGTCTTGCAACTAGATGGTTTGATATGACTGTGGCTTTCATCTCTGTATAATAGAGTATTATCTGGTTACAACACATAATTCAATTAACATTATCCTTTAAATTTCTCCATCCTTTGTTGAAATGCTTAAATTTATTCCTCTTTTATCCTTGCCTCTCCTTTTTCAATCTGAGAAACTACTGTCATTAATCTATATCTTTTGAGGTTATCATCTTACTTTAGCAAGGCACTGTTTCATTCTTATCATCCACAGTGCATCATCCGGGCCGTTCTTCTCTATATTGTGTATTGCCATCAATATTCCATCCTTATATATTTTTAATCTCAGCCGAGAATGTTGTATCATCTTCAATTCTGGTCAGATAAAATAAACGTTCCATTGGATATGTAAATGATCCTGTAAGCCAGATGAATTAGGAGGTTTTGCTTTCAGTGTTGAAAAAAGATCTTTATCCTTAAATCAGACATTATGGAAACAAACGAAATGTTACATGCTGGCATATTTTTAAATGCTAATTTTTTTTTACCTCCCCATGAAGAAAAAAAAGACATTTGTGACTCAGGATTTGCTCTGCAAAATGAAGTCTTTTCATTTATTTACAGAAAAGGAGGATCAGGAGCACTTAGGGAAGCTTTTATTCTTTGTCTATCTCTCCAGCTGTCAGGTTATAATAGTATTGGCCTCTGCTTGCCGGGCTGGAAGCAAATGGATGATCCCAAAAGCAGCCTGGGAAATCAAATTTCAGAATGTTTTAACTGGAGGAAATCTAAAATGATAGCTGGTCCATCCCTGTTTTTATAGTTAGGGAAACCGGGCTGAAGACGATTATATGCATTATTCAAGGCCACCCAGCCCTCAAGACTGTACCTGCCTCCTGAATTCTAACTCAGTGCTCCTTTTACTTCATTGCATCATGATACCTTAACTTCTTCACTTTTTGTTGAATATTTAAGTGAGGACTTCATGAATAAATCAGAATACTTAATAACTGATGCCCACTAGAACCTCCCCCCACCCAGCCCCAGTTGGGAATGTCAAATCCAGAAGTTCTTAAAATAAGGAAATAAATGGAATTCCGACTTACAACTAGGTAATCTATGACAAGGCAAAAATATAAGCATGGGAATTATTGGTGGCTGGGACCCTCATAACGTCGAAATAACTAGTTTTATCAAGACAGAATAAAGTCCGCAGCAAGGGAAAAACATAAATGAAGGAGAATGTTTGAGAGTTTGGGGTCCTTTGATGCTCTTCTCCAGAAGCCCACTCTATACTCATTTTAGAAAGATATTTAAGATGTTTTGGGATGTTGAAAGAAAGAAAACAAGTGATTTAGATGACTATATACATGTAGGTTACTTTGTTATCTTTACTTTTATTTGTTAAAGATCCAAGATTAAATTCAGATAACTAATGGAATACAAAAAAAATCTATGAAGAAGATCAGCAATTAAAAAAAAAAAACAAAGAAAATCATTCTGATATTGAGATGCAAGTTATAATAAAAAATTGGGATTATAACAAATATAGTAACTTCCATTATGAATAGGTTCCCATCAAAACTATATCATCTGTATGTGATTTTAGGCCACAGACTAACTTCTGGTAGTCTTACACTCAGAACCTTGTTTCCTCCCCTAAACCTCCACACTTCCAGCTATGTGTGCTTTTGCTCATATTGCCATATGGCCTCTGGGCCTGCAGCTTCATGTCAGGGGATCGGATTAATTGTTATTTTGGGTGGGAGGAATTCCTTAAAGCCATCCCCACATCCTGATGGCTCACAATAACGTAGCTATACACAGAAGGGACTGTGAAGTGAACCATATCAACCTAGCCTCTTAAGCCCATACTAAATGTATTCTCAAACAACTTCTCCATTTATAAAGAAAAGTAGAGCTCTGGGGAAGGTGAACTACATGGTTTTGGTGCCTGGCTAGTCAGTCTGGCTTTTAGTTGGTGACCTTTTCTCCTACTTCATTCATGGGTACCCAGGGTTTTCCTGGGCTTCCCACTACACGTCCCTCCAGGAACTGGGGTAAGGAAGACCTTGGGACTCTTCGCAGTTTTCCAGATGGGAGATTTGCAAAATTTGCAAAATTTGCAAAATGATGAAAAACAAATTTTTCATCATACTCACTAGATGGAAGATTTTCAATGGATTCCCCTAACTTTGCTGGTAAAGTTGCCGGAAGGTTCTTCTTTACGGAAATTTAAGTAATTTACAGTCTGTTTCCTGTCCCACTCACTGATCTTCTCTGTTGTACTTTTCCTATGTATACTACAGATTTTCTTTGTTAGGAATTTTTGCGGTTCTCTGTTGTTGTTGTTGCTTCTCTGACTTGGCTTTTGTAAGTGTGCAGTTCTCTGTGGAATGCCCTTCTGGTTCTTTTCCTGCCTGGCTAATTATTTCTAGGTTCAGCTTGGGATATAGATGGAAATATTGTATATCCCTCACCAATTTTTCATTTTCTGGAAAACTTTGTATGCAACACCCTATGCCTACAAAATCGCCTTCAAATATGGCGAATGTTTGCATTCAAATATCACGTCTTAGCCCTAAGTGGAGGCTGAACCAATATTCCAAAGAGATGGTTTATAGTTGGTAGGCAAGAGAGTGCAAGCCAGCTCTTGTTTTTAAATGTTATGCCCAGAAGAGATCTTTGAAATTTTATAAACAGATGGATTCTTTTTGCTTGATTCACTAATGTTTTACAATTAACTAATTAACAGGTTTATTGCCAAAATTAGCAATAAAAAGTGTTCAGGAGCTTCGACCAAAGCAGCCTTTTGCAATTACATAGATACCAAAACAATCTGCATGATAGTTTGAGGCTAAACGTTGCTCAAATCAGAATTTCACCTGCTGTTTTCAAATAAAAGTTGACAAATACAAAAATGAACCCTGCAGATTTCCACACTCCTTTCATATACGCGAGTCTCTGCCTTAATTAATAATAATTACAGGTAATACCAACTATAGTCAGAAGGCCTAAGTGTACCCAGATTGCTTTCAAGTGTGCAAAAATGCTTAGCAAACACAGTTCTGAAGGACTAGCAGGAACCTGTTTATGTCAAATCTGTTTGCTGTGCTCTAGCCTGTAGGACCTTAGATGACCTATTCAGCCTTCTCTCCTACTGTTCCTGACTTGAGCCCGGTCTGTCTCCTGTCCTGGGAGTCATTATTGCACTGTTTCTTGGATCCCACCCCTTGTCTTTCTCTAGTACCCTAAGCCTCTGCTCTAGTCAGATACTGGTAATTCCTGGAATATGCCACGCTCTGTGTTTTGCTTTGGTGTGAGCTATTGTTCTGCCTGGCGTAGCTTCTAGGCTCCTTTGCGATTTAGTTTGAGCATCAGCTCTTTTGGGATCTATCCCCCGGTCAATGCCCTATTCCTATCTCCAGAAGATGGAATTAGTTTTAGGAGGAAAGAAGGGCAGCATAATTTCTCCTTTTGGTGTCGTTTTGTGGAAACTGTAAGCAACTTGTGGTGAAGAAATAGGTTTTGATTAAAAGAGGAATTATAGGTTTAATGAATATCCATTGGAAGAAGAAAAGAAAGAGAGAGGGGGAGGATGGAAGGCAGGAAGGAAGAAAGAGATAAGAGAAAGCCATGCTTCTGCTCATTCCTAGGTATTCCTAGAATGTTCCTAGAATATTCCTAGAATATTCTGTCTGGGATGCTTTAGTCCACTTTTCTTTTCTTTCTTTTTTTAAAAAAATATTTTATTTATTTAGTTGACAGACAGAGAAAGATCACAAGTAGGCAGAGAGGCAGAGAGAGAGAGAGAGGAGGAAGCAAGAGAGTCCAATGTGGGACTCAATCCCAGGACCCTGAGATCATGACCAGGGCCTAAGGCAGAGGCTTAACCCACTGAGCCACCCAGATGCCCTTTAGTCCACTTTTCTCAGCTCATCTCTCAGAAACCCCATGGAAGTTTCAGTTTGCACCAAACTACTTACTTATACTTTTGCATAAGCCCTTTTAGCCCTCTGTTCTTTTCCAATGTGAAAAATCTGCTTCATCAAATTAGGTTATAAGCTTCTTGAGCAAGGAGGTGGTGGAAATGAGACCTCAGTATTCAAAGGGACTTAGGGAAACAGGACCCATTCTAACCCCTTTTCAAGGTGGAAATCCCATCGGACACAATCTTGGCACTTCTGAAAATTATCTTGAAGCTTCTTTGATGCATAGCCCTTCATAAATGTTCATTGTGCATGATTAATCAGTTAAACATTCCTTGTGCTTAACAAGATTAAATGCTGTTCTTATGATTTTATTGATTTATTACATTAATTACTTTCATTCGTATACCCTGCCATGTTCCCCAAAATACATGTCATTGGATAGAATCAGTTATGATCTCTTAACCTCAGGTTGTAGCCTGAGCAGTGAGTTAAAATACAGAATTTGCCTTTATTTCCTGATTCCCTAGGCTCACTTCACATGACATTTCCTCCTGGAAGCCTTCCCTGACTTCTCCACCATGAGGTAGTAGTCCTCCTATGTATTTCCAAAGCACCACTCTGTGTACTGTTATCATGACACTTAGCCTTTGTATAGCAATAATTCATCTCCTGATTTTACCTGCCTTCCCCACTAGGTTTCCACCACCTGGAAGGCAGTGATAGTGTCTTTTTCTTCTTCTGTGTGTGGTCACTAACTCAGGGCCCACATCATCGCCACCTTTCACCCAATCCATCTCCTATTATGCTGCAGGAGCTCTCCCCTGTATAGACACAAACCTTTATGCCTGCCCCCCTGCATGCAAACCCCTGAAAACCCTTTATGGTCTGCAGGAGAAAGTACAAACTCTGTAGTGTGGAGTAAATGGCTCTCATACATGGCCCAGTTGCCTCCCAATCTCATCTCCACCCTCATCCTCTGTTACAGGCACTCAGAATCTTTCAGGGCTTACATGTCCATTTACCCCTGTGTTAGTGTACATTTTGGATGAAAACAAACAAACAAACAAACAAACAAAAACTTTCTTTCCATTGATATCTGTTAGCAGAATATCTCTCTTCTTGGAAAGGTCCTGTCCTTCCTTAATGATTCAGCTCAAATATTACCTACTCCTGGGGATTCTGAAAGCACTTTGACTCAACCTACCACACAGCCATCTTCCAACTAACATTTGAGTAAGCACCTGCCAAGAGAAGAGAACTGGGAAATGGAGACTCACTTTACTTGTTGGCTTCACTCACCCATGAGACAGGGATCTTGATCATCTTATTCTCCTATTTCTCTCTAACAAAGCACAGGGTCTGGTCAGTTATGATAGTTTGGATGGATACACTCTTGGGCATTTCTTAATTGTTCATTATCAACCTGATGTCAGTGTTGCATCTTAATGACTAGTCATTTTACATATCATTTATGAAAATGCAGATGATGATCATTCCATGAATGAATGATTTTTCAGAGTGCTACATTAGGAAACTCTGTTAATTCTAGAAGCTGAAGCTATCTTCTTGCTACCCTCTTTCTAATTTGTTCATTTAGAATTCCATTCTTTCACACTTGTACTTTCCTGTAGTTAATTTTTACATTAACATTATGTTTGACATTGTATTAGATATAATGCTTTAATTTTTTTTAGCATAATGTATGGAGAATTAGGTATACAACTTCTCTACTGATAATGGGAATACTGATAATGGCAGTTTTAATGTTCAAACTCCCTGCATATTTTATTAAAATGTATACTGTTATTTTATCCTAGTTTCTTCAGGGAACTGAGCAGACACTATTCAAGCAACTTTAGAAGAAACACGAGCCTTATTAACTATCTTTGTTGTTGTTGTTGTGAAGCAATAACCTGTTGCTGTGTTTTCCATGGAATGACAAATGTGGTATACAAAGAGACAGAGCTCATAGGGCTTGAAATTCGGTCTGCATACCATATGATTGCCACGAACACATCTGAGAAGCCATACCAGGAGCAATGATTTCTACTGGATCTTCTCTCCTCTCTCCTCCAGGGAGAGCGCATCCAAATAGTTTCATATGTTCAGAGTGGAACCACTCAATTGATTTATACTTAATCAAATGGCTGTATTAATGTTTTTCTGGATTGATTGCATTAATTGACAATCTCCATTCCTTCTCAAAAGTATATGTGCTGACAACCTATACTGATTAATAGACATGGCACTTGAAATACTCAGAGTTGGCAGGTCACATTCTAAGTCATTTTCCTTATTTGTTTATTTATTTACTTATTTATTATTTTTTTCCAATTTTATTGAGCTATTTTATTGACAAATAAAATTGTAATATATTTAAGGTAGACAATATGATGCTTTGATGCTCATTTCCATTTGTAAAAGATTTCAATAATCAAGTTAATTAACGCATCCATCAAATCAATCCTTACCTTTATTTTAGCAGATTTATTTTTTTGATGAAATATACATAAAAAAAGCATATTTAAAACATTTTGAATTCCTTTAAATGATTATAATAAAATAACTACCTGGGTACTCACCATCCAGCTTTAAAAACAGAAACCTAGATTCCCCCCATCCTTCCTTTGCATCCCTCTGGCTGTTCCTTCTCCTCATATACTCTCCCCAGGGTGACCACTATCCTGAATTTTTTCTGAATTACTCTAAATTTCCTTTATGGTTTGATATATACACCTAAAAATAAAAATATATTATTTCATCTTACTGCTTTCTGACCTGGATGTTGGTAAAGTAATATGATTATATACATCATTTTTCTCATTTCTTTTTCCTTTTCTATGTTTGGATGTTATGTCCTCAATGGTTTTTTTGTTACTGTAACACCTTTAACAGACTTACTCAACCAGCACCACCACTGCCACCACCACTTTATCATCTTCCCAGATATTCAATACTTGATCAACTTTTTCCCCCCTATTTAAGTCTTACTCTTATTCTGTATTTTAATTCTCTTCTAGTTTTCTCCAGCAATTAAAAATTCTTGTAGTTATTCTGAATAGTCAATGTTGATTTAGATTTACCCACATTTTTCTCAATCTTATTAATTTAATTTATTTTTTGCTCACCATTCTATTTCAGATATTCTGTGATCATTTTCCTTTTGTGTAAAGCACATCTCATAGACTATAATCTAGGGGGGATCTTTGCAGGTTAGCTTCTCACATATTATTTATCTGAAAATGTCTTTATCCTCTTCCTTCAACTTTCTTTTTTTCCTCATTGATGGTGTTTTTCAATATAATCTGGCTTTCATTATTACAATCAGTAGGTCATCAGTCAGTCTAATTTCTGTTCCACTGTGGGCACTCTGTCTTTTAAGACCTCTTTTTCTTTGGTGTTCTTTAGTATTATGATGATGATTGGGGTTTGAATTTTCTTTTTATTTAATCCTCTTGGGATTTGTTATAATTCCTAGTTCTGAGAATTGGTGTCTTTAAATAGTTCTGGAAAATTCTCAGTAATTTTTCTCCATTCTCTGTTATCTCTGTGGAAAAGACAATTTTTTGAATGCTCTAGGCACAGAATAAGAGTAACTGGGCTAGCGTCTCTTTTAATTAGGTTAAGATTATGTGACTGAGCTATAGACAATAGAATGTGGGTGGAAAGGATGGCCCTCCCATCTAGTTTTGGCAGACATACATTCATGGTGCCCATGGTCATCAACTTTGTGTGTTCAGAGGATTGACTATCTTGGGTTAAAATGTATATGGATTCAAGGGCATATTTGATTATTTTGGACAGTTGGGTCTGACATCTGGAATGAGAAAGAATGGGAGACTAGGAACATGGTGATCTGGGATAGAAGCATGAGGGTGAACATATCGGGTAGGAGCTGAGTGTAAATATATTTATTAGGACATATTAATACCCATCAGAGAACATCCTCCATGAAAGAGATATTAAACAATCAAGTATTCACAATTATTTTTCTGTCTTTGGCCATCTCAGTGCTGGTAGATGTACATATGAATGAGGTGGCCATGATAAGAGAGATGGAGGCCACAAATGGCTTCAACAACATAAGGTTAAACTTACCAAAACTGATGAAGCTATTGCCACTGTCTAATATCTTATTGATCAATAACAGGTACCAAGGAAGGGCTTCAGATATAGCACCACTTTTTGAGGAGACCAATGGGCCACTTTAATGGAAAGTTGACTATTTGAGCTCTTTTTTACCATTAAATGTCCAGTGATTAATTCTCATAGGAACAGATACATATTCTGGGTGTGCATTTTCCTTTCCTGCCTGTAGGACCTCAACCAGCACTACTATTGAAGGGTTTACATATTTTTGACTCACTGGTCCACCTCCTCATTATATTGTGTCAAGCCAGGGAACCCAGTATTTAACAAAGAAATGTGCAAGTGAGTTTACAACCATAACATCCATGCATTGTACCCTATAAAGGAGAATGGGGACATTGGATATCAGTTGTGGCCTAGAAACAATCTGCTGCAGTGGGAATTGTCTTTTGTTCCACTAACCTTCTAATAAATTTTCCCTCAGGGAGAGAGGCTTACCAGAGTTGTAGAGAAGGTGCTGCTCAACATGCTGAGAAGTATAGTGGAGAAGCACAAGGGTGGAATGGGATGGACAAGATGTTTTGTCTAGAACTCTCTTCATAGAAGGACTTACTTCCCTGTTTCTGGAGGTTCCATTAACAGAGACCCTTCAGATAATAGCCTCTCCACAGAATTCATTGGCTATAGTTAGCCAGTTTTCACAAAGACACAAACTTCATGGGGTAGCTCATATCCAATGACTGATCAATACTGATACATAAACAGAGGCATTTTGGCCCAGCATGTGACAATTTTCTAGGACCATTTTAGTTCCAGAGTTCCCTGTGGGGTAGGCTGAAGCTGTCATGGGCCTCCAGTTTCTGTCTTCCCATCTTTCCTTTAGAAAGATACATACTGAAATTTATATGAATGAGAAATACATTTCTTTTATTAAGCTTCTAAAATTTGGGGCTTACTTGTTGCTGCATTATAGATTAGCCTATTCTGACTAGTATGTTCTCTTTTTGGACCACCAATTAAGGTTTATGTCAGACATTATCCCTCTATCCTCTATGTTTCTTACCTTCTTTAAAGTTTTCACATTTCTTTTTAAGATGCATTCTAGATAATTTATTTGGATTTGTCTTCCAGTTCACTAAAACTCTTATCTGTTGTCTTCAATATCCTATTTAATTTACTCATTGTAGGTTTAATTTTAATTAATTTATTTTTCATGTCTGGGAGTGTAATTTGTGTGTTTCCAAATAGACTTCATTGTTCTTTGTAGTCTCTCTTCTCTGCATATTCAAGCTTTTCTTTTATTTTTTTAAAACATATTGCATTTATATATTTTATATTCACTATCTTATTATTGCAATCACTGAAGACTTCCACTTCTGATCTTGCCATCTTTTTGTTCCTGCTGGCTGTCACTTTTGTGTTTTGTGATTTTTGGCTACAACCTACTCATTTTAATTGACACTTTGTGAGAATTTCTTGAGGCCAAAATTGTGGTTGGATTCTTCCCGGTGACATATGTATGTGTTAATGCTATTGGGAGCATTAGTAACCCAGCACCACTTTAGTTCACTGTAGGTATTTGTTTGTTTGTTTTTTAACCAAAATGAAAGCATGAATTTGGATTGTATACTTCTATAATGATTGTTTAATGATAGCATATTCTCAAATAGGGTTTTTTTTCCCCCCTTCTTCACTCAGCATAGAACCAATAAATGCAATAAATTAATAAACGCAATTTTCTTGTCTCTTTTTAACTTGGTCTTTGGGGGCTGAGCATCAGGGTGTTTGTCTTCATATGCTCTGTCCTTTGGCAGATCCTAGATTTTAACTCCATTCTCTGTACCTTTTCTAGCACCAAAACAGAAGCTCAGGAACTCCAAGGTTTACCAAAACCTATACATATAACCTGGTTTTGGAATACTCTTATCAGCCAAGGTTCCTGCTTTCACTTTTCTTTGGCATCTATGAATTACTTCCTTTTGTGCTAATTCAGCAATGCTTTTTAGAAGATTGAACATATGTTTTATCTAAGACTTCAGCTGTTTTAGCCAGGAAGGTTGTTCAGAATTATCTAGTCAGCCGTACTGCTAGAAATAAGTCATTTCTAGCCACTATAGTTATGCACATATACCTCTACCAGTCAAGTTGCATGCTCACCAGAATTAGACATGTCTGTTGCCAAAGTTGCTTATTATAATTTTTTTAGTATAACTAATTAATTTATGGAAATATTATCCTAACTAATTAAATAGTTGAGTAAGAGAACTTTTGTTTGTTATGAAATAATGATGGCAAGTCTCAGCAAAGGAGCGTTGTTTAATAAAACAGCATTCAATTAAACCTGGGGAAAACAATAGTAAAAGTTTTTAGAAAATTTATAAAAACCAAGAAGGATTATGTACTCAGGTTATTTTGCAACTGTCTTTAATTTCTTGCTCTATTTTAGAGAAACCAGAATGAAATGAATGTTGTATTATAGGCATTATAGGTATAGTTTTTGTAAGAAAAATGGCAGGGAGGCCAACTGTAAGAACTTCAATTGATGAAAAATCATTGGATTCACAAGATTAGTGGATAAAAATATTTTTGATAAGTATGTAATTTTTTATTCCTCAATCAACCTGTTCCCCTACCCTGGTAAACCAGTCCTAACTATGGAAGAAAAGAGAGTTGAGAATAAACTTAAACCCATATAAACATATTAGTTAATATATTTGGTATTAGCAAAGTTTTCTGGAGGTGTTTGTTTTTCCCCTAACTTTATTGAGGTATAATTGACAAGTAAAATTGTGATATACTTAGAATGTACAATGTAATGATTCAATACACATATACATTGTGATATGATTCCCCTAATCAAGTAAATGAACACATCCATAATGGAGGTGTTTGTTTTGTTGTGGTTTTGGACGTAAAAGGAGGGGTTGTATCTCAGGCTTGTCTAGCAAACAACTTTTTTTCAAGAAAAATTTTTTACTATTTCAATGTGAGGAAGGTCTTCAACCCCACTAATGATAAAATATGCAAATTTTAAGTTATCAAATACAACATTTTTCAAAACTTATTGCCAAAATTTAAAGAGTGACAACATCCAATTTTGGTGAACAGGTAGGAAAAAGTCACTTTTGATTTTATTCCAGCTTTATTGAGGTTTAATTGACAAATAAAAATTGTATATATTTAGGAGGACAATGTGATGATTTGACACATCCATACACTGTGAAATGATTACCATAATCAACTTCATTTACACATCCATCACTTCGTATAGTTTACCTTTTTTTCTTTTTCTTTTTTCTTTTTTTTTGGTGAGGGGAGATGAGAACATACAAGATTTACTCTTACAAAATTTCAAGTATAGCATATAATATTAGTAACTATGGTCAACATGTAACAAGTGACTTTTAAGTGGTTGTTTCATATTCTTCATTTTTGGAAAAAAGTTGTTTGTTGTTATTTGGTTGTTACTTCTTACTTTCTTCATAGTTTCTACCTTTTAGAGTTTTTTTTTTTTTTTCCATTTTCCATTGCTGGTCTTGGGTCTTGTCTATCTCTTCATAGTCAAATGGGACATTGATCTATTTTACTTAACAAAATACAGTTCTCATCCTCAGAAGAGTTTTGTCATCAACTTCAAAAACAGTCAACATTTTTTTCCTTATAACTTTTATCAGTTAAATGCTCTGTATCATTATGATTTGCTAGGCTCTTCCATACACTATCTTATTTAAAATTACATAACAACCCTGTCAGGAAGGTATTACAATCTTCATTTCACAGTTAAGAAGATAGAAGACCAAAGAAATTAACATGTCCAAGGCCATAAGTTAGAGGCAATTGAATTCAGTCTTGAAACCAGGATTGCTTAATTCTTATGTTCAGGTTTCCTTATTATAAAGTTGCATGATCATTTACCCCATGTGATATCATGTGAACCTAATCCAGGTACATCTAGCTCTAAACCACAAACATTGTCTAACTTCTTTCATAGCCCAGCTAAATGTACTCCAAACAATCCATTTTTTCCTAACCTGCTGTGGGAGGATTTTGAACTCATGTTTTTTTTGTTTGTTTTTTGTTTTTCCTTTCCAGTAAAGCTAAATTTCAATAAAGCCTCTTTTATAATTTTTATTTAAGATGACTTTAGTTTAATTTAGTCATTCAGTTCTCTCTTTGGCTATTCAATTTTCTCTTTAGCACAATCACTAGATTGTCAGCTCCAAGAAGACAGTTTTGTGTCTCTTTCATCTTGGATCTCCACTATTTTCCCATGTGCCCAGCATGTAATAGGCACCCATATTTATGCAACTGAAGAGCTCCCTTCTCCTTCTTGTTACAGCTCAAACCTTCCCTTAGACTTCCTCTCCAACCCTCATTTAGTCTAATGGCCATCTCCTAGGGTGATTTGGCTCGAGTTATAGGTTATGTCTAACTCAAGAGTTTCACAAAATTCTGAAAAGTCTTGATCTTCCATAAGAGGTAGTTATTAAAGGAGAGGATACTAGAAATCTGAAAAATGCAAATTAAAATAGAAAATTATATCCAACCTCAAATGATCAAAAAGAAATACAGATGATACTTGGTACTGGCAAGGTGGCAATGAAAGGTGAAATCTCATATATTGTTGGTGAAACTATAAAATGGTATCATCTTTTTTGGAAATAATTGCTCAATATGATGTAAAACTTACTGACTTACTAATTCCATTTCCTAAATGAGGAAAATCTTTACATGTAAAGATGATTATCATAGCTTTATTTGTAAGATTGAAAACTACAACTACCCAAACATTCAATAATACTGAAATTAATACACAGTGTCTAGTAATTCATATTTTACAGCCAAGCAAGTGGGAGTGAGGCATTCTCCAACTACTCTTGCATGAAGCTCATGAAAGCCTACAGGGAACTAGCCACTTCTGCAGTACTTGGAATGAACGAGAAGATTGAGGGGATTATGTAGTGACATACAAGATGTGCTCTTTATACTGTTATGGTGTTGGGAGAGAAATATAAGATTTAATGTTACATGCTCAATTGGATCTCAATTGATTCATGCATTCAATAATCTGTTGAGTACTGAAGTGGTCCCCAGGCTCTATGAGATCAAAGAATAGGACAAAACTCTTCTCCTTTTGGAAGCATACTTTCCAAGGCAAGAGGAGGGTTTGGGGACTGGGGTGGGGTGGCAGACAATAAACTAATAAGTAAGCAAAGGAGTTAAAGATTATGATTAGGTCTAGCTAGAAATGAACAGACATAAAACAAATTGAAAATACAACAGTGCTTTAAAAAAAGACTAGGTGAAAAGATACCAAATATTATCAGTGTTGATCACTGAGTAATAGAACTTACTCCATAGCATTTCTGTGTTTTCCAGATTTACTATAATGGGCATAGATTTCTCTCAGTAAGCAGAAAAGCCACAGTAAAATTATTCTTAAAAGTTATTAAAAGAAAATGAAATCATTCCTCATTACCTAGGTGGCTCCTGGAAATGACTTCATATCTCATTTTGTACTTGGTCTTCCTTCTGCATGGCTTTGGGTTTTGGGTACCCCCCTCCAACTTGTTTGTCACAGACTTTTTAGAATTTTCACAGAGGGGAAGCAGATGTATAGGTCTGTGAAGGTGTGTATGTGCACGTGAATGAAAAGAAAATCCCTGAAAACAAGGACATTTCCAAAGTTGCTATGCTCTTAACAAGAACTTGTCCTGAAATATAAAACTTAACCCCATTTTCTACTTGTTAACAAGGCCAGCGACCCATGAAGTTGGTTCTTTTTTGGGTTTTGGTGTCTGAGGGTTTAAATTAATGGTTTGAGAGTAAAGTCAATCACTGTATGTAGCATAGCCAGCAATTGCTTAAATTCAGGATAAACTATGGATAGACTTAGGTTTTCAGTTTTCAAGGTGCCCACATAGCACAGCGACTGGCAACTCAACATTGCTTTCATGTTCCCCGTTACAAGGTGTCACCAGAAACCCAAATCTATAAGGGGCTCTGCCGCTTACCATCTGCTTGATTCTCAGGGTCTCCAAATGGCCCCAAAAGGTGGTGGCTGTTTGCAGCGCTTGGACTTTTGAATTGCATTAAGTACCAGTATGAATTTTCTGTTTGGCTGACCTCTAAAGAATGGCAG
The DNA here is from genome assembly GCA_003697995.1 of Taxidea taxus jeffersonii. Classification (NCBI taxonomy): domain Eukaryota; kingdom Metazoa; phylum Chordata; class Mammalia; order Carnivora; family Mustelidae; genus Taxidea; species Taxidea taxus. Next base: position 15,886 of record RCUC01129492.1, read on the forward strand.
AGGAGACCAACGCAGACATCAAGTGCCCAGAAAAGGAACCTTCCGGGACAATTCTTGCTCCCGTCCCGGATGCCAGTGTGACCAATTCAGCAATTGTGTCTTTCCCCAGGATAAAATGAATATTGTGTCAGTGAAGCTAGAATCATAGAGTGGTGATCTGAGAATCAGTGAGAAGGAAGATGCTGACCTTGGAGAGGTTTAAGAATGCCTTATGAATAGCTATCCAGAACATAATTAAAGGCATTTTAACATCATAAGCCTTGAAGAATGCGAACCATCACCACTGCACACTGGGGAGTAAAAGATATTGCTTTTATAGCTGCAGAGCTTATGGTCAGAAGTGATATGAAATATTAGAAATGTGACAGTTTTATAATAATTTTATTCTTGCTCATTGTGATAATTTTCATTTGCAGCTTTTTACCTTTGAATATCTTGAATTGCATTAAGCCTTTCTCACTCCATCCTTGTCCTGTAATATTAGAAGCTGTGGTTTTTTTAATCTGAGGAATTACAATAAATGCTACAGGCACAAGCAAACAGATAATGGTGTTTATGATGCCTGTTATTTGAAGAATTAAAACTTCTGAGTGAATTTGTCTCTCAGTTAATAAAAGCAATAGAGCTCTGAGTGAAATATTTCTCTTCTTACTCTTTATTGTATCACTATGTCTTCTTGTATCCTCTTCCTTCTCTTAGCTGCTTTTTGTTTCTAGTAAAAGAGAAGGAGGAAGAATCCTTTCTGTGAAATAATTTGCTCTGTTTTTTTTTTCTTGTCTATATTTTACTTTCAGATACCATCTGCAGATTCTTTACTGAATAACCCAAGTTAGGATTAGTGCTAGAGATCATCTGGTTTAAGTATTGAAATATTTCTCTTTGTCAGATAAGGAAACAAAATTACAAGTCTCAAGACCAGCAGAACTAGGACTATAGTCTATGTCTCCCAACACCGCAAATCCATACCTAACACTCACGGAGTATTTGCTAGTGGGTAGGCAAAGCTCTAAGCACTTCACATGTATTAACTCTTATGTGTGTTCCAATAAAACTTGATTTAAAAAAATAGGTGGTGGGCCAGATTTGGGCTATGGACAGTAGTTTGCAAACTCCTAATTCTTTTAAGACTCAGAGTGTCCATATGAGATAGGGTCTGCTGTTATTGTCACCTTCATTTTACACAAGAGTAAACTAAGGCACAGAATAGTTATCTAACTTACCCAATGTTATATACTTAAAGATTGCCTCCATATAAAGAAAGAGGTTGTCCTACCTGAACCTACACACTTGGCTGTACCCAAGTGTCTGATGATTTTCTCCATATTTTTTCCTTTCTCTTCATTTCCGGGGTACTTTCTTGAAGAGGAAATGTCGGGGTTAGCACGCAGTATCTCATATACATATATGTACTACAGACTTATATTGATGATGATTTTTTTTAACTTGTTCTTTTTCTGTGGTTGACAACACCTTGCTTGGCCATTTGAGAGGGATCTAAAAGAAGCAGTTAATGTGTTTCTTCCCTTAGAAAGGGTTAAAATTTAGTTTGAAATCAAGAATTAAAATGTAATCAGGTAAACATTTACAGAATCCTTACAACATAGAGTAGATAGTCCAAAATCGTCTTTATCTTATGATCAAGTCAGGATCGAAAAAGCTGTTCATTAGCTTATTTGTTCTGAAGGGCTAGGATGCTTGAAAGCAATCTCTGCCAGCCTGTTTAGGTAAAGTTTTGTAAAAGAACTGTGACTATTTGACAGTTCTGATTTTTTTTTAATCCTCAAACATTTCTCCCAAATAGCCTTACATTTTCATTTTTTTAATAAAAAATAAGTTGATAACGTGATGTGGCTTCAGACATGCAATTAATTAGTGAGAGACTTGATCACCACATCTTAGGGGACCATACCCAACCATCTGTTGATGGCTTGGAGATTGCTTCACTTTTACCCAAGTGAAAATCTTTGTTAATACAAAAGTTTATAAATTGGATGTTTTTAAGAGAGGGGATTTTTGGATCACACATTAGAGATGATACAAAGATTGCAAAAATATTCCAAACCAAGTTTCTGTCTTTAAGGAATGGAGAATCCATTCAGAAAACAGGCATAACCACATTTTTTAAGATCCCTCCCCTCTGATCAATCTGTGATTCATGCAAGGGTTAGACTCCTTTCTAATCAGTACAGTCATTTACAGTCTGTCAGTAGGTGAGCTGACAAATGAATGGTCTATTTGTGTGGCATGTGATCACAGGGGAAGAATTGCCTACATCAGTTTCAGGCAGAAGAATGGGTTTGAGGTGAACCCTCAAAGATGGGTAAGATTTAAAAAGCAGGTAGAGATGAGGGAACAGATTGACCATACCATTTCTTTCTTTTTTTTAAGTTTCTACTTAAATTCCAGTTAGTTACCATAGAGTACATACATCATTCTATACCATACAGTACATACCAATACGTAATATTAGGTTCATGTGTACAGTATGGTGACTCAACCCTTCCATATAATACCCATCGCAAGTGCACTCTTCAGTCCCCATCACTTATTTAACTCATCCTCCCTTCTGCTAAACTTTATTTGTTCTCTATAGCTAAGAGTCTATTTCTTGATTTGCCTCTCTCTCCCTTTTTCTCCCCTTTGCTCATTTGTTTCTTAAATTTCACATATGAGTGAAATCATATGGCATTTGTCTTTATCTGACTGTCTTATTTTGTTTAGCATAATACTCTTTAGCTCCATCCCTGTCATTGCAAACAGCAATATTTTATTCTTTCTTTTTTTATGACTAATATTTCAGTGTGTGTGTGTGTATGTGTGTGTGTGTGTGTGTGTGTATGTGTGTATCACATGTCCTTTATCTATTCACTAGTTAATGGACACTTGGGCTATTTCCATAATTTGGCTATTGTAGATAATGCTGCTATAAATATCAAGGTACATATATCCCTCAGACTTAGTATTTTTGTATTTGTTAGATAAACACCTAGTAGTGCAATTGCTGGATTATAAGGTAGTTCTATTTTTAACTCGTTGAGGAAACTCCATACTGTTTTCCACAGTGCCTGCACCAGTTTGCATTTTCACAAACAGTGAAGAACTTTTCTTTTTCTTCACATCCTCACCTAAACCTGTTGTTTTCTATGTTGCTAATTTTAGCCATTCTGACCAGTGTGAGGTGATATCTCATTATGGTTTTGATTTGTGTTTCCCTTATGATAAGTGATACTGAACATCGTTTCATGTGTCTGTCTTCTTGGAAAAATGTCTACTGTCTGTTTTTAATTGGATTATTCATTTCCTAGGTGTTGAGTTTTGTAAGTTCTTTATGTATTTTGGGTATTAACCTTTTATTGGGTATGTCATTTGTAGATCTCTTCTTCCATTGAGTAGGTTGCTTTTAATTTTGTTGATTGTTTCCTTTGTTGTGCAGAAGCTCTTCATTTTGATGTAGTCCCAATAGATTATTATTGTTTTTGTTTCCCTTGCCTCAGGAGACATTTCTAGGAAGAAGTTGTTACCACCAATGTCAGAGAAGTTACTGTCTGTAGTCTCTTCTAGGATTTTTATGGTTTCAGATATCACATTTAGGTCTTTAATCCATTTTGAATTTATTTTTTTTTTGCAAAATACACCATCTTAAAGGCAAATTTCATCCTTCAGAACATCAGTGGATTGGCTGGAGTGGAAACTATCACTCCTGACCCTACCCGGCAGATCATATTAATTAGAAGAGTTTCATCTTCTAAACGTTCTACAAATAATCTCTTCAAGCTTTAGTAAATGCCAATTTTAATGGTGCCATATGATGCCTATCTTAGTAAAGGAGGAGGATTCCAGGATACAGAGCCAACACACCTTCTTCTTTACAGATATGGAACAAAGCATGAAACATTCCTCAGTATTTTATCTCTTTAAAGTGGACATCAATACTTTGGTCTTGAACTTGAAGTTGCATTTTGGTCAGGTCCTCAAGGAAAGTTCCAAATTCATCAACAATAGAGAGGCAAGGCTGCCATATACAAAGAGTTTCCCATTCAGACCAGACACTTCAAGGCTTACAGTGTCCTGGTGCTGCTCAGGCTCATAAGAACACCAGTCTCCCACTGTTTGAAATGCCATGGCAACCCCAATGGGGAAGCACTGAGACCTAAGGAAGTAACCAGCTCATCACCTAGCCAATCATGGCTCAGGCATTCCAACAGCCCTTCCTCAAAGCCTAAAGAGAAGGCCTGAAATAGGAGATGAAAACAGGGGTCTTAACAGGGGAGTCGGGCAGGCTGCAGCAGACCATGCATTTCAGTGTCAAATCTAATTGCGAGGTGAATCATACATAGCCAGAGCAATCTTGGACTTCTCTTCTACTGCCACTACCGCATCCCTTCTGCACTTGATGTGAAGGAAGCATGCTGATATGATTGCTAATATGATTGATCAGACCAAAGCACTTCTTGGAGCCATACTGTTGTTACAGTTGTGCTTACCATCATTGAAGGTGGGAATGGTGTCTTCCCTTGTCTCTTGTGATTTCTTTTTCTATAAGGAGCAGATCCAGGCAGGGCCCATCATCCCCAGAGCCATGATTACTTATTTTTTAGTATCTCTTAACATATGACTACATGGGTAATTCAGGTCAGGGCCAAGGACCATATTTACATTCCTTTTCTCTCTCTTCTCTGAATGCTCCCTTCTGTGTTCCCTCCCCACCTGCCTCCCCACCCCCCACAGATTTGAATGTGTATAGCTATCTCAAAATTTATATTTGTAGGAGGAAGGAGGGAATTTAAGCACACCTCCCCCCTCAAAAAGCAAACTTACTCCAATTCTGCCATTTAACAGAGTGAAGTGGTAGGAGGCTCTCTTGCTGCTATTAATTTAGTGGTTGTACTATGCTAAATAACCTGCTTCTGTATTTTGCAAGTAACTCTCTTGGAAACCTTATCGGGAAGTAAGGATATTTGTCAGGGTAAGATCTGAGATTTCAGAAACATTTGGCTACCAAACACTTACCCATATTCCCAAATATTAATACAGGGTTTAATCTGGAATAGGACATCTTTCTGGAAGAGTTTAATCTTTCCAGTAGGCATAAAACTATTAGGTGACTTGATTGTAGGAGTTTGTTGGTATCTTAAACTATTTAACATTTTTTTTTACATTATGTCTCTGATATACTTGATAATTCATTTGCTAAGAGATTGAGATGAGATACTCTAATTGCTTTGCCTCTGTTGAGTCACTGGGCTGGTGTGTGTGTGTGTGTGTGTGTGTGTGTGTGTGTGTGTACAAACCACATGCCAGTCAACATGGTAAGCTTGCACTGATTTTTCTGATGTCTAACTATTGTATAACTTGGCATATATGATTTTCAGTTTTTAAAAAGAGTCTTTTTTAAGGCCAACTTCACAATTACTTCCAAAGACTACATTTTATAGCTTAAAGCTGGAAAAGTGGATGCCAACCTAAGAGCATCTGGATTAGTGTTTCTCAAATTATGATCTGTGATCTGGTCTACCTGTATCAGAACCATATGGGCATGTGTTAAAAATGCAGAATCATTTACTTTAACCCAGATCTACTGGATACACAACTTAAAATAAGACTCAGGAATCTATATACATATATTTTTTTAAAGATTTTGTTTATTTGTTTGACACAGAGAGAGAGACACAGTGAAAGAGGGAACACAAACAGGGGGAGTGGGAGAGGGAGAAGCAGGCTTCCTTTCAAGCAGGGAGCCTGATATGGAGCTCAATCCCAGGACCCTGGGATCATGACCTAAACCAAAGGCAGACACCTAACGACTGAGACACCGAGGTGCCCCAAGAATCCATATTTTTAACATGCTCTTTACATGATTATCATGACTACCCAAGTTTGAAACAAACCATTCCAGGTTATTATTTTGCTGAGCCAATGCATCTAGAAGTGTAGATGTAGCCAAGACACAAGACCTTGTACAACTGGCTAAGCCACAGACCTGACACCACCCTTGAGCCATGCTGCATGATGGGGAATCTGTCTAGTCTTATTGGACAGTCTTTCCAATAACTTTCTTCATTACAACCATAGTAGCTTCTACCACATCTGCAATCTGGCCATTTGCTTGAGGGTGATGGGGTGTGATGGTGACAGTTTTAATAAAGTCTCCAAACATTAATCCCTTGAACTCAGCAGATTTAAGGCAAGCCCACAGTCCAAAGTAGAATATATAGTAATTCATGAGTTGCAAATAACTGACAGAGTTCACAATATTCTGCAAATAATTAAGCAAACTGGAAGAACTTTGAGACTTTTCATCAAGTCCTAGAATGGTCCTGATGAATTGATCTAAATTCTTGACCAATGTCTCATTTCCCAGGGAGTGGTCAGTTTATTTGACAGGAAAATGCCAGGTATGTTTTAGTTTTTCGTTGTGCTTTCTGTCACCATTATCAGAATCGATTTGAAGCCATAGCTAAAAGCTAAGCCAACACTTTATGTAGTTTGCCCAAGATAATAAGATGTCTGCTTGCTGTAATGTTGATTCTTGAACATATTGAAAATTGATTCACAGTGCCTTTTATCACCCAGCTTTATTTTTATTCATACTAAAATGCAGCGCTTTGGAAGGTAACAAGCAGATGACCAGCAATTTTTGGAAAGTATGCTTTATTAAATGATATAATGTGTATGAAGCACTCAACATTGAGCCTGACGTGTGGTAGAATTGAATTAAATAGTAGTTACAACTACTTTTTCAAAAAAGTATTTAACCCTAACCTACTTCCTCTGCAATGCAAGAGGACAGCTCAACAAGCAGTTAGGATATAAATAAGGACATTTAAAGAATAATTTCACCACTAACTTATCCACATGAAAATTATAGAAAGTTGAAGAGGGTTCCTGCAAAGATTGATGCCTAAAAGACTTGACAGCCTACATCTCCCTTTTTTTTTTTTGCAGAGCCCACCTTCCAAAGCCTACAGAGAATAGAAATAAGTGTCAGTTCTTTGCTTGCTTAGCCTCCCTTGCTGTTAGGGCATTGATAGTTCCAATACTGACCAATGGTACCTGAGACCAAAAGTGATAAGGACACTTGTCAAAGCATTTTCACCCTTAGGGAAGAGGAAGAGAAACAAGAAGCATATCTTCCTCCATTTTTCTTACTTTACATATTAATTGTGTGAGGCTGTGATGCTTGGTGCTATGGCAGCCACTTTTAGATCATGAGAGGACCAAGGGCATCACAGAGAAACTGAAATTGCTGAACCACCGAATGAATTCTGGAATTATCCAGATTCCTTTTGATGTGAGGCACTCAAACCTTTATTTCAAAGCCTCTTTGTTTCTGGTTTTTCTGTTTCTTGAAACCAAAAGTATCCTATCTGACATACCTTTATAACAGCTACACTTTCCTTTTAGAATGTAAGCTCCATGAAGTCAGAGACAGATTCTAGTTCATTGCAAATACAGTGACTTCAACGCAATGCAATTTTTCTCTTAAAGTCTGAGCTGCTGTGATGACCCTGTGGTGTTGTCATGCAAACAGGCTCCTTTATCTTGTTTCTTTGCCATCCCTAGGGTGTTGCTCTCATCCATGAAGTTTAAGATGACTCCACATCATGTCTACACTACAGCCAGCAGAAGAGGGAAGGGAAAGAGGAGAGAGGGCCCCTTATTTTCAAAGGCATTGCCTAAGAGTTGCTTGCATCACCTGGTTTATTACCCGATTGGTCAAAATTTAGTCTACTAATGATAGTTACAAACACAGCTGAGAAAAGAAGTCATTACTCTGCACGGGCATGTATTCAGCTTAAAATTCCATTATTATGTTTGAAAGGAAAAGTAGATATTGGGGAACAAGTAAGTTTCTTTCATAGCATCATTGGTGAGAATAATAGGTGTAAGTAGTTTTGAAAAAAATATATGTATATAAACAAAGAATACCTAATTTATGCTAGTGACTCCACTAATCTCTTTCACAGAATTATCTCATTCACTCTTCACATTAAACTTTCTTACTTTTTTAAAAAAAAGGTGTTATTTATTTATTTATTTGACATAGAAAGAGAGCACGCAGGCAGGCAGAGTGGTAGACAGAGGCAGAGGGAGAAGCAGACTCCCTGCTGAGCAATGAGCCAGATATGGGCCTTGATCCCAGAACCCTGGGGGTCATGACTTGTGCCAAAGGCAGACACTTAACAGCCTGAGCCACCCAGATGCCCCTGCATTAAACTTTCAACATAGAAGGCATTCTTATCCCCACTTTGCAGATATGGACAATAAAACTCAAAGACTTTGAGCAAGTTGCCCAAGGTCATATACTGAATAACTTACAGCACTTATGTTGAAATCAAAGTCCATGCCCTTGACATTTTACCCTTGAAGATCTATCTGGCTCACTACCACATGTCCCTGTCCCCAACTGCCTTATCCTAATCTTACATTCTGTATTATGTTTACTTCCTCTTCAATTTTTCCTCTTTAATTTTGCATATGGATTCCAGAGGGTTATTTATTTACTTATTTTTGCTTGTTGCCTCTCATTCCAGTGTTCTCCAGAGTTTTGTTCTCGACTCTGTGCCTTTAAATTAGCACTCCAAATGATACACATCTCTTTCTCTTTGTTATCTTCCAGTGCCAATTATTAAGGAACTGTTGCCTCACTCCACACTGAGCCTTCTGTTCTTTGTGATACTGGGACTGGGGCTCAGCAACCACCATTCTGCTTTGCCTGCTGCTGCCCTTTAAGGTCTGCCAGGTGGAGGGAGATTAAAGGGAGACCGTGAGCAAGACTGGAGGGGAGAAGGAACCAGCCACTTCCCGTTTTTTTCCTGTTAGTTTTATTCAACTTCCCTTTCCTGTCAATATCATCCAAGGGGATACCTCATTAGCCCAGCAGCTGGATGCACATTAAAGTTTTTCCAACATGTCCAGGAGCTCCCCCTTCACATACCCTCAGACACCAGCTCTAGCCCAACTGGGCTCCCTCCTCAAAGGACTAAGTTTCAGCCTCTCCAGGTCATGGTTCTGTTTTAATGATGCTAATCTTTTACCTAGGTTTTCTGAGCCTCTGGGTGGTAGCGACTTGGTACAATTGTTAACTTCATAATACTTTACAGTTGTTAAAGTTATGCCAAGTCAGTTTTGGTTTAACTTTTTTCCTTCTCAATTATACATTGGCTTAATTTTATTTACCTGAGTTGATCCATGTTTCCATCCTTAGAGAAATCAAGAAAATTCATAGACCATCTTTGATTGAGGGCAGGATCCCATTTCTACAACTCTATCTACTCCTCCACAAGGTCTGGGAAAAACAGCAGGAAATTGATAAGCACATGGAGGTGAATGATTTCACTTATATACATTCCTCATCACCCAGAAGCTGACAGAGTTGTCTTTGATTGAGTTGCTATCATGCTTGTTGCTCTGGTAAGCGGAGTACTTCAAACTTGAAAACACTCAGGTATCCCTCTGAGGAAGGAAAGGGGCACTTAGGATTCTGCCCATTCAACAGGAAGGAAAACTGAGGTAGAGCAAAGAAGTTGGCTATGTTTTCAACTTAAACTGCCACAGAGACAGACAGTTTGATTCGTGGCCTGCTTTCTCCTCAATCCCCTAGACAAGGGAGGACAAAAGTGACCTTTGTGGGCAAGGTTGTTCCTTCTTTCTGACCTTTCTCATTGGCAAGTACAATCCTCCATTTTCCTGGCCTGCCAGCCTGGCACTTTCCAAAGGCATAAAATTCACTTGAGAGAAGGAAAATAGAAGTAAGATCAAAGGTTTGCATAATTTCATTTCTCAGTGGGGGAAAACCTTGTTCTGGCAGCCTACTCCCCAGGAGTGATCCAAACCACCCAGGCTCTGTTGTCCATAGTGAGTTGGAAGCAGTGGAGAGAACTTGGCAATTTTTTCTACAGTTACTAATGACACCAGAGGTGGCTTAGACAGCCAAGATAAATAACCCCTGGGAGGCATGGAGTGGTGAGAATGAGCTGTGGGACTCCCACCAGGACGATGGGGTCTGCCCATCTCAGTCCTTGCAAGTTGTGAAGAATCAGAGTCCTATATTTATTTGGTTTGAAGTACTCATTTAGTTGCTGGTAGCCAAACAGCTATGTCTGCCTCACGCCAGGTCATATCTCCTTGTTGGTGTCCAGCACTGTGGATACTATGGCTTCATAATTGACTGATTGCACCTTCAAGCCTAGTAGTTTTTATTTTTATTTTATTTTTTGACAAGAGCAGATCTTGCCTCAAGAAGGGCTGGCTGATATGATAAGTTGCTTTGAAGATTGAGTGATATTTAATATTTTGAGTGACTGCTTCTTGTTGAAGTGATTGGGTTCTTCAAGGACACGCTATACATGTTTAAAATGGGATGTCTGGGGCTGCCACAGCATAATCGACTGTGAAATAAGCCTGTTGGAAAGGACAATTACTTCTGGAGCCTCAAATGCAAGTCAAGTCTCCCGTGGCAGTGAGAGGGAGGGTCCCAGTTGGTTCTAGTCAGGAGTGAAAATGACTGTTGCTTTACCCCTTAGTATGGGCTGGTGCCTGCATTAGACAGTACTGGAGACGTATAGGTACAGCCCACACAATCAACCAGCAGTGGCTCCCAGGATGCGTGGCTGTTGTGAACAATCCATCCTCACATTATTAATATCCAAAACCAGTTATGGAGACCCTACTATGTGCCACATATACACACAGGTACTAGCAGCAAAGAGATGCCCAGTATGCTTTTTAAGCATATGGTTCAGTAGAAAAGGAGAGAGAAAGCACACACTAACATTTATTAAAACAAATACTATGGGGTGTCTGGGTGGCTCAGTCGGTTGAGCATCTGATCTTGGTTTGGCTCAGATCATGATCTCACAGGTCATGGGATCGAGCTCCGTGTCAGGTGCCATGTTCAGTGGGAAGTCTGGTGGAAATTCTCCCCCTCTGCCCCTCCTCTCCTCCTTCTCTCAAATAAATACATCTTAAAAAAATAATACTGTATGTCAGAAATCACATATCTTATGAATCCTTTCAACCATCTTATAAAATAAGTGTCATGTCCATTTTATAGAAGATGAAACTGAGGTTTAGAGCAGTGAAATAACTAGCTCAAGACCACAAACCTGGTAAGGAGCAGCACTGGGATTCACTGCAGATGAAGACACATGTCCTTGCCATTGTAAGAGGTGCATGGGACAGAAGCTCAGCTAGGATGTAGTGCTGAAGTGATGGAAACTTGCTTCTCCCACTGTCACAAATCTTGAAAACCTCACTACTAATGTGGCCATTTTTATTTCATTCTATTAAGGGAGAAATTTTTTCTTTTCCTAAACTAATCAGGGATTCTAAAACCTGTTCAAGAGGTTTTAGTGAAAGGTACATACTGAAGTCACATCAAATTAGACACACAATTACAATGACAGTTCGCCAATACCCAAACTCGAGGCACCATATTGAACAAACCCCATAGAAATTTAAGCCAATGCTTGACCTAAAACTGCAGCTGATATTTGAAATGCCGAATGAATTAAAAAAATCCCGTGGATGGCTCCAGGATTCAGCAAATCACAGTGTAAGATGACAACTGTAGGCAGTCCTTCTGAGCTGAGGGATGCTTTTTCCTTATCAGTATTTCATTGTTCCCTTCTGACAAATGCCCTTATCAGTCATAAAGCAGTTTTCTTACACACACACACACACACACACACACACACACACACACACACACATATATATGCACACACACACTCCAAAGCAGGAAAGATATATTTTTTTCAAAAGATTGGTTTTGGTCATCAGTAAGGTCTCTGATTAATATTTAGTCCACATTACAAAGTAAATCCTTTCGTTTGTTTGTATTAGTTTTTCTGTTTTCTCATTCTGTTTCATTCATCCTGCATTTGACTAGCAGGTAAAATATTTCTCGAGCCGTCGCTTTTTTCATCTGCATTTTAACACTGTAATAGGCTTTCTGAATATTGTGGTTTGGATCACTCAGACCACTAGCTTTCTTCTAGTTGGAGAGTTAAAAAAACTGAAAACTATGTTAAAACTACATTTCCTGGAATTCTTTGTGGATAAGGCTCTAGATTTGAGTTGGATTCTACCACCAAGGGGTTTTGTGCAATATTTGGAAGGTGCCGGCTTCCTGCCCTTCTTGGACAAGGTCATGGGCAGGTAGGTGTTTCTGTGCCCATAGCTTCCTGAACATTTGGAGGACATCATGGTGGAGCAGTAGTTAGTAGGTTTGTGATGCTGGCAGAGCTCATGTTCTCAGCTAGACTAACTCTCCTGGTGCCCCATTCTAGACTGATCCAAGGAGATGTTCCTGGAAGCCCAGCCTAGAACCCACATATCTAGCAGCTCTAAGAACTCTGTAAGTTTTCAATCCCCTATATTAAATCCTTTCCCAACTAAACACCTAGGGTGGCTTCTGTTTCTGTTTTTCATGTGCTTGGGGCTGCTGTTTGCCTCCAGCCGATTTTTTTGGTCTCAACATTAGACTTGCTGTCTCTTAATTTTCTCTCTATGCTTTTTCTCATTCCATTTTCTCTGCTTGGAATGTTCTTTTATTTTCCCTTCAAGCTCAGTTCTGATATCACCTTCCCCAGAGAGTTTCCTCTTATAGATTTAGGGGAAAGTGAGACACTTGTATTTAAGGTGCATCAAT